>JAVXUP010003131.1:0-84387 GCA_033070095.1 Escallonia herrerae | reverse complement strand
TGCTTCCTGGCACTTTGGACCCGTGAAGATGAATTTTTTTCTGTCAGAGGAGTAATCTTCATCCCCAAGGTTTACCAGGAATCAGGAAATCTCAAGCATGACTTGCCGAGGCTCGAAGCTTCTAATGATCCACTGTTTTTGTATTCAATCTTCGGTATATACGTGTACAGGTACTACTTTGCTTGTAAATGTTGTTCATATGGAAGTCTGCGTAGTGATGTAGCTCGGAATTTTTTTTTTTTTGGTTAACATAAATGGTATCTCTGTAAATGTTAAATCCTAGTATTCTACCACCATTTAGGGCAAAATGAAAGCCATCTTTAGGGTTGCTTGTATTGTGTCCCGCACCTTGATGTCCGGAGGAAACACAAGACAGTCCTTTCACTCTCCGCTCCTGTTATCTTGTACGTGTCAACTAAGTTCGTTTTTATGCTTTTGCATTCTTTTTTTTTTGCTTTTACTCCCAATGATTTGTTGTCTTTCAAGATCTACTCTTTTTCGAGAGCAAAAAGGTCTAACATACCAAGAGCATCAAAAGACAAGGATGATATTATCTTGGTTTAAATGAGATAATTGCATCGATAATAATAAGTGATACGTGAGGACCTGGCCGGGCCTTGTGGCCGTACAAATTAGTGCAATAGTTAATATATATATATATATATATATATATATATATATGGGGACCGATTCACATCTACCGGTGGAGAAATAACAATTTCTCCACCGAACCGCAGGTAAGAGCAGCGGTTGGCCACGTGGCGCAAAAAGGGACGAAAAGGGACGAAAATAATATGAGAAATTCACGAAAATATCACGAGAAAATGAAAAACTCGTGAGAAAATGGTGGCAATAATGCCCAACCGCAACTCCTACATGCGGTTGGCATTATTGCTTCCGTGACCCCACCCCCTTGCCCCCCCCCCACGCGTCACCCCCCTTGCCCCCCACCCCGTGGCCCCCACCCTATGTCCTTTTCCCCCACCCGTGAACCCCCTTCCCCACCCGTGAACCCCCTCTTCCCCCACGTGTCATTACCACCCTACCCCCCACCCCCACGTGTCATTCCCCCCTCCCCCTCCCTGCTGTTCACTCACGGTTCTTCCCTTCCTCTCTCACTTTTCTCTCTATAAAATCCCTCCTCCCCGAATCATTTCCACCCTCCTCATTCTCCCTATCTCACCTACATACAAACAAAAAAAATTTACGCTAGAAGATCGGTGGATAACCGCTAGAAGATCGGTGGATTTTTCTTGAAATATATCAAGTTAAAACAAGTAAGTATTTTTCAATTTGTTCATACCAATTGATTGTTTAAATTGTGTTACGCTTAAATTGTTCTTACAATAGTCTAAAATTCGTGTTTAGGGCGTCAAAATTACGTTTTGACAAATCGGGGTATTACATTCGAAAAATTCCAAAATAGCGATTTTTTAGGGCGTCAGAAATAGAATTTTTTACGAATTTATAAAAAATAGCTAGAGCTAGATTTTGCCAAAATACGAAACAGAGACCCTAGTTATTTTCAAAAGATCTGTATCAGGTAAAAATTTCAGATTTTTCCAAAGACTGGAAAGGGGTTAACTGATACACGCAACCTTGTAACTTTGCAGTGTAATTTAAAATATCAAGCCAGCGCGATTTCGCGCGAAACTTTTATGAAAACCCTAGGGTGTTGGGAAGTTCCATTCCCCAGGAATTCGGGCCATTCCGAAGCCGTTAGCTAATTTTTTGGCCGAACGGGCTTTTAAGCGCTCGATCCGGACACCGGTTCGAGATTTTTAGGCGAAAAATCCGTAAAATACTTTTTAGATCAAGAATGAACTCAGGAAGCTTAAAATAGCATTTTAAAGCACTTTTGATATTTTCTGAAGCCAGGGGTATTTTGGTAATTTGCCACCCCGAGAGGGGTATTTTGGTAATTTTCCCGAAAAAGTTTTTCAACGGACTTTTAAGTCCAGAAGTGTAAGTAAAACGCCTGAAATGTTGTTTTGCAGCTGATTGCGGGGCGTAATTGTCGCTAAAGGTGAAAACTTAATTAGACAGTTTTTTCACGAATTTATAAAAAATAGCTAGAGCTAGATTTTGCCAAAATACAAAACAGAGACCCTAGCTATTTTCAAAAGATCTGTATCAGGTAAAAATTTCAGATTTTTGCAAAGACTAGAAAGGGGTTAACTGATACGCGCAACCTTGTAACTTTGCAGTGTAATTTAAAATATCAAGACAGCGCGATTTCGTGCGAAACTTTTATGAGAACCCTAGGGTGTTGGGAAGTTCCATTCCCCAGGAATTCGGGCCATTCCGAAGCCGTTAGCTAATTTTTTGGCCGAACGGGCTTTTAAGCGCTCGATCCGGACACCGGTTCGGGATTTTTAGGCGAAAAATCCGTAAAATACGTTTTAGATCAAGAATGAACTCAGGAAGCTTAAAATAGCTTTTTAAAGCACTTTTGATATTTTCTGAAGCCAGGGGCATTTTGGTAATTTGCCCCCCCGCGAGGGGTGTTTTGGTAATTTTCCCGAAAAAAAGTTTTTCGGTCCAGAAATGTAAGTAAAACACCTGAAAGGTTGTTTTGAAGCTGGTTTGATGGGCGTTAGGGTGACAATGAACCCCCGGGGGCTATTTTGCTAATTTTACATTACACAAATTTGTGCTTAAAATAACTTTTAGTTCAGGAAAGGGTGTGAGACACCTGAAAAGTTATTTTAAAGAGTGAATTCAGGAAGCTTAAAATCCCATTTCAAAGCACTTTTCAGATTTTTTTTGTCAGGGGGCATTTTGGTAATTCGCATCCCCGATAGGGGTATTTTCGTAAATTTGCAGCGTTAAGTTTTTCAAATGATTTCTTAGTCCAGAAATGTAAGCAAAGCACCTGAAAGGTTGTTTTGAAGCTGATTTGGGACGTTAGGGTGATAATGAACCCCCAGAGGCATTTCGGTAATTTGCCGCTCATCGGGGGCTATTTTGCTAATTTTACATTATACCAAATTTCCCGAAAGACGGTGGTTTAAATAAATTTTATTCTTCTTTTATTTAAATTTATGACTTGTTGAGAATGATATAATTTTTATTTTTTAGATTACAGTATAAATATGGATGCAACTGGAGGAAATAATTTTTGTGAAGGTTCTGATCCACCTTACGTTGGTCAAGTTTTTCAAGCACTGGACGAAGTTGAAGCATACTATAGAGCATATTCGAAAACGATAGGTTTCGGTATTAGAACTAAGACGACTAGAAAACGGGCGAATACAGATCAAATTTGTGCAAGACTATTTGAGTGTCATAGAGGAGCACCGCATGTAACTCCGGTCGTTCGGATCAGTGACGAAGGGACAACAAGACAAAGAAAACGGGACACATTTCCGGGTACCGGCTGCAAGGCCCATGTGTATGCAGTACACCGAAAAAATGAAAACCATTGGGTTGTCACAGGAGTGGAGTTGAGCCATAATCATCAGTTGATGACCCCCAGTAAGATTGGTCAAATTCATCAACACCGAGAAATAAGCGCGGCACACAGACAACTAATTTTTACAATGGCCGAGGCTAAAATTCCACCTTCTAAGATGATGGGGGTTTTCTCAAGCCAGGTTGGGGGGATTGACAAGTTGAGTTTCAACGAAGTAGACCTTCGAAATGAACTTCGTGCTCAGAGGAGAGAGTCTTTCGGTAAGAGTGATTCTCAAACTACACTTGATCTCTTCAGGTCCCTTCAGAGTGAGAATTCTGGATTTTTTTACAGTCTCCAACTGGATGATGAGAACCGCATTAGTACTATATTTTGGGCGGACCCCCGTTCTAGAGCTGCTTACCAAAATTTTGGGGATGTTGTGACGTTTGACACCACATACCGCACCAATAAGTACTCTATGCCTTTTGCTCCGTTCACCGGGGTGAACCACCACTATCAGTCAATCTCGTTTGGCTTTGCCCTGCTTAGGGATGAGACGGAGGAGTCATTTACGTGGTTATTTGAAACGTGGCTTCAAGCAATGTATCATATTCCTCCAAAGACCATCATCACCGACCAAGATCTGGCAATGAAAAATGCAATCGCTAAGGTCCTTCCAGATACTCACCATGGCCTGTGCACATGGCACATAAGCAACAAATATCCCGAACGGCTTCACCATGTATATGCAAACCATCCGTCATTCAAGACTGACTTTAATACATGTGTGAAGAAATCGTTGACGGTAGACGTGTTCGAGGAGAGGTGGGCCACGTTAATGGATACTTACTATTTGCACAATCACGAATGGTTACAATCGTTGTATGAGATCAAGACACAGTGGGTCGGTGCCTACACCAAGAATTTTTTTGCAGCCGGAATGACTACGACCTCGAGAAGCGAAGCTATGAATTCATTCTTTGATGGGTACGTAGGCCAGTCTTCAAGTATAGCGGAGTTCGTACTAGAGATGCAGAAAGCCGTTGACAGGCAATTGTACCGTGAGAGAGAAGCCGACGCGGCTACAGTTTGCAAAGAAAGAGCTATACTACTTTATTCACCTTTAGAGGCTCATGCGGCTCAAGTCTATACCAAGGAAATGTTTCGACAGTTTCAAGAGGAACTACTAAAGTCGAATCAATATGGCATGACAAAGTTGCACGAGTATTCCACCAGAGATATCAAGGTTTATGCTTTGACAAATGTGACGAACTTCGCCAATCCGTGCTCTTCGTCGGCTCCGAGGACCAGACGACATTTTACCGTAGCAGTTTGTAAGGACACCGGGTTGGTTAATTGCAACTGTCAACTGTTTGAGCATAAAGGTATACTTTGTCGACACGCGTTGAGGGTTTTGAGCGCCAAGAATGCTAGTGAAATCCCTCCACCGTATATCTTGGAACGGTGGACGAAGGAAGCCAACAGAGTCCACGGTCACATTCCTTACGTGCCCAATGTTTCAGTTGATTTCGAGCAATCTGAGACGCTGCGATATAATCACCTTTGTAACATCATGCACGGTTTATCAATGGATGCAGCGTCGACATTTGATGGGTACAGGTATCAAGTTGAAGCAGCCGCACGGGATAAGGCTAAGCATGCACAGTTTAGGATGGCATTACCAGAAACTGTGGACACTCCGACTACCACGCAACTCCAGGCGGTAGATTCAATCGAGCCAAACAGCCAGTCATTGACGGCACTGACCTACAAGGTGAGGAGGACGATATTTTTGATCCAATTATTTCTCAAACAAAAGGGCGAAAACGAGCAATACGCATGAAGAATCCGATTGAAGAAGCAACGGGTCAAAAAAAATTACGAAAGTGTGCGTTGTGTAACAAGATGACTGATCATGACAAGAGAAACCATTATAAAGTGTTAGGTATCGAACCTGACAGTATGGTCGAGGAGGACGATGATGAGGAAGAGTGTTAGGGTTAATGTTTCAGTTGTATAAATTGAACTTATATAATGTTTAAATTTGTGATTTGGTTTGTGCAATCTTTAATTTGTGATTTGGTTTGTGAATTATTGATAGTTTTGGTAACTCCGTTTTCGGGCACACTTTAGGCCCCATTTGATAGCTTCCGAAAAAAGTTGTAATTTTTTTTGTCACTTTTTTTCCGCTCATTGCACTTCAGGCACGCTAGTTAGCCCATTTGTAAGACTTTCGGCGAAAAACGAGACACATTAATTTTTGAGTTTTCCTAGGAAGGGCCTATTCGGGCACACTTTAGGCCCCATTTGATAGCTTCCGAAAAAAGTTGTAATTTTTTTTGTCACTTTTTTTCGAATGCCGTCATATGAAAGGTATATTCGCGCACATTTTAGCGCCAAATTCATAGCATGCGAAAAATTATGTACATTTCTTTTTGGTACAGTTTTTTGTAACATCACAGCAGCTAGCCACGCACGTCAGGATAATGGTAATGAAGGCGTCTAGCTTCATTCTTTTTCAGCTCCCAGGCTATCCTATACCTAAACGTCAAGGCATCCTTCCTAGTCCACGAGGAGTGTTTGAGCACTTCCGAGCGAGCAATGTAGTCCATGTACTTGAGGACGTAAATCCCGCAATCGTGACCGTTATATTGCTTTGGTCGGTCCTTTATCATCACGACCGTCCAAGGGTCACCCTGTGGCCGTCCGCATGCTAGCGAGAGGACAGTAGTCTGCATCCAACAATAAAAACGAGAATCAAGCCTATGAGACAAGAACAATATACTATGAGCCAAGGTCAAAAAATAAATACTAACCACTAAAGTGATGTACTCGTTGTACATCTGTGCCAGCAGCTGTCCAGGCTCGTCCTCCCTTAGGCTATCGTATATGTGAACCGTTCTGAACGCTGGATGGAGAAGTAATAGGAACCAGTGGTTTGCATGATGACAGGGTATCATGATAAGGTTCGCATCAGCAGCGGGACATTGATAGTCTGCGTTCATCATGCCTAACACGTTTCGACCTGGTTTCCACTTACTCCTGCCGCCCCCTCGCCTCCATTCTGTGAATTCTCTCACCGTTAATTCCACAAAATGAGTGGGATACATGTTAAGCTTCAGATATTCAGAACGGTTAAAACGTTGCTCTCTAATCCGGAGCAGTTCTATGTAAGCGTTCATGACAAAATTTGAAAGATCTGTCTCCGGCGCCAACGTTCTGATATCCTCATGACCTAGGAATGTCGCAAGGGGAAAGTCTGCTGAATTGACAGGCTCATGCCCGAAGTAGTGCCGGTCGATCCAAGCCATCTTGTCCGACCTCAATGGCTTCGTCGCTTGTCCTTTGTCCGACTGAAAGCTTGGGCGCGAGGCCTGGATTCCTACTTGGGGAAGCTGACTCTGGCACTGAGAGTCGTATGCGTTTGGAGGCAAGCGACTATATGGCTCCCATACCTGACTCTGGGGCTGATAGTCGTACGCGTCAGGAGGAGGGCGACCAGACGGCTCCCACACCTGACTCTGGGGCTGATAGTTGTACGCGTCAGAAAGAGGGCGACCGGACGACTCCCACACCTGACTCTGGGGCTGATAGTCGTACGCTTCAGGACGAGGGCGACTAGACGGCTCCCCTTCGTAACCCCGGTACGCAAGACTAAAGTTTTGAACTTCAGTCTTGTACTTCTCAATGGACCTCTTAAGATTGTCAGGAGCCTGCGCGACAAACCAGTCAAACGACTCCAGCTGCTTGAACACCTCAATGCCCTGGTCAACCTAAAAAACATGCATAGAAAATATGGCTAATCATATTTGACAAATGGTCGATAAGGTGCGCAAATAAATTATCAAACAACACTAGCATGACTTACAATGGCCAATGCCCAGAACTGGTCATAGACCTCACGTGGCGCGTACGATGTCTTCTTCACTGGGGAAGGGCGATTCACCCTCGTGCGCGTCACCCTGAGAAACCACTGTAAGTATTCCTCAGTACTAATGCCGTCGTGCTTCAGCGATACAAGGCTATCATACGTTTCCTGCCAGGTATTCCACTGGTGCACCTCGTCACCCAACAAAATCAAGGCATCAGCCACCTCGAAGTTCGGCCCTCGACCACCCCTGTATGGCCGCATGTCTACAGCGGGTTTTGGTATCCCTTGTGGACAGCCAGCTTGCTTCATAGCTCGATCGGGCATCTGAAACTCACATTCTTCGAAGTGAATGAGCGGCACCCGAACCAAACCTGCCAGCACGTACGACACCGGAAGTTGCCAACACCACTCATCCAACAGATGCATCACCTTGCCATATGGCTGCCACGTCACCTGGGATGCATCTAGTATCTCTAGTTCCCCCCGATAGAACTTTAGATGGTGGTGAGGGTCTACCCGTCTCCTCCTCCGGTTGGTCGTAGGCCCCCAGGCCCACACCCTAGGCCACGTCTCATCGGAATCTACCAACGGTTGTGGACGACCCATGGGTAGCCTCTCGTAAGACCAAACCTGTGAATGCAAACATTATATGGAATTAGTAATTAATCCCGAATATATTGACTAAGGATCCTACCAAGAAAATAAATGCTCATACCTGTAATAGAGTCAGGCAGGCGGCAATGGACTTGGCACCGTTTCTCGTAGCCTTATGCAGTGCTCGATATAGGTGCGCAAGGACAGCTGAACCCCACGAATAGGAGTATACCTCCTCAAGATCCTCCAAGAACACCATATACTTCGGATGCACCGTGTTTTTCGAATGCGTCGGAAGTAATATAGCTCCAATAATATACAGAAGGAATGCCTTCGTATACGTCACGAAATCTTGAGGAGTGTATTCATCCGGTAGCACGCCGTACTGCTCTCTCAGCCATTTAAGCTTGACGCCGTTTGTTGTAAGCGCTGCCCTTGGAATTCCCGAAAAATATTGCATAGCCATATTCGCTATGGATGCAGACGGCACGTTCAAAGTAACGGGTCTGCCGTGACATGGGATTCCAAGTATAAATCCGACGTCCTCTAACGTAACAGTCATTTCACCAAACCGGAAGTGAAATGAGTTCGTCTCGCTCCTCCATCGTTCAACTAGAGCGGATATAAGGCAATCGTCGTGTCGAGACCATTTCCCGGGATCGGTGAACAGGGTTAAATTTTGACGGTGTAATAGCTGTATTTGTTCCTCGTTTAGTACCCACTCTTCAAGGTGCCTTGTGCTTTGAATTGTTTCCAAAACACCCCTATCGTCACCGTCAAATACGTGCCTCGCGACGTGGTCATCGTCATCGTATAGGATTGATGTATCATGAGGTCCAGAGCTGAAATTCATACCTTTAAGAACAAAATATAATTATAAACCAACTTAGCGTCCATAATATCCATAATATTTACATTCCAAAACTATAACTGGATCTTTAACCTAGCTTACCAACACATTAGCAATAGTCATTATTTCAATGTATTAAAACAAATCCTCAATTCCCACCACTCCGAACGCTTAATTACGCTAGTTCCCACTGAATTTAGCGCCAACGTGGTTATATAGCAATATATAGCCCGATGGCCCCTACACCTCCAACACCTCAAAACAGCTTTAAAGTCAAGTTTTTAAATGTATTACGTCAATTATATACCAAATATATCAGGAAAAATTTTAAAGGGGGCAAGTTACCAAAACACCCGCTACTTATGCAAAATATCCCCTGGCAGTCATCGCCGGTGCGTCACAAGGTTCAGAACATCTGGAACAAAATAAGTTTTCGGGTGTCTCACACCCTTTCCTGAACTAAAAGTTATTTTAAGGTATGAATTTTAAGCTGGATCCTTCCTAGCAAAATAGCCCCCGATCAGCGGCAAATTACCGAAATGCCCCTGAGCGTTCACTATCACCCCAAAGCCCCCGAACCAGCTTCAAAACAACATTTCAGGTGGTTTACTTACATTTCTGGACTAAAAAGTCGTTTGATGGACTTGGCACGGGAAAATTACCAAAACACCCCTTGGCGCGGGAAAATTACCAAAACACCCCTTGGCGCGGGAAAATTACCAAAACACCCCTACGCGCGCCACGTCAGCTTCAAAACAACATTTCAGGTTTTGTAATTATATTTCTGGACTAAAAAGTCCGTCAAAAAACTTAGCACTGTAAATTACCGAAATACCCCTCTCGGGGCGGCGAATTACCGAAATGCCCCCTGGCATCAAAAAATATCAAAAGTGCTTCGAAATGCTACTTGAGGCTTCCTGAATTCATTCTTGACATAAAAAGTATTTTACGGAGGTTTCGCCCAAAAATCGCGAACCGGTGTCCGGATCAAGCGCTTAAAGGGCCGTTCGGCCAAAAAAATAGGTAACGGCTTCGGAATGGCCCGAATTCCTGGGGAATGGAACTTCCCAACATCCTAGGATTCTCATAAAAGTTTCGCGTGAAATCGCGCTAGCTTGATATTTTAAAATACACTGCAGAGTTACAAGGTTCCCCGTATCAGTTAACCCCTTTCCAGTCTTTGGAAAAATCTGAAATTTTTACCTGAGACAGATCCTTTAAGAATAACTAGGGTCTCTTTTTTGCATTTTGGCAAAATCTAGCTCTAGCTATTTTTTATAAATTCGTGAAAAACTGTCTATATTTGGCACCCTAAAAAATCGCTGTTTTGGAATCTATAAATGTAATACGCTGATTTGTATAAACCTAACATTGAATTATAAGGAAATTCAAAATACTTACTTGTTGTGACTTGATGTATTTAAAGAAAAAACTACCGATCTTCTAGCGTAAAATTTTTTGATTTGTATTGTTATGGAGATTATGTAGGTGAGATATGAAGTACGAAGGAAGTTGGTAAAAGATGACAGAGTGCAGAAGAAGGGTTCGGGGGAGGGGATTATAAAGAGAGAAGCGAGGAAGAGAGAAGAAAAAAGACAGAAAAAAGTGAGGAAGGGTGGGTGTTTATGCGGTCAAAGGCTGCTGCAAATTAAAAATTTTCGGCAGAAGGACACCACGTTGGGCATCATGGGGGAGGGAAGGACGACACGTAGCATCGTGGGGAAGGACACCAGGTGGGGCATCACGCGGGGGGGCGCCACGTGGCAGGGCATCACGCGGGGGGGGGGGCACCACGTGGTAGGGGAGGGGGGAGGGACCAACCGCGGGTTGTAGGAGCGGTTGGGCCCTGCGGATGAGGGGAGGGGACGCCACGTGGCAGAGGGAGGGGACCAACCACGGGTTGTAGGAGCGGTTGGGCCACGTGGCAGGGGGAGGGGACGCCACGTGGCAGAAGGAGGGGACCAACCGCGGGTTGTAGGAGCGGTTGGGCCACGTGGCAGGGGGAGGGGACGCCACGTGGCAGAGGGAGGGGACCAACCGCGGGTGGTACAGGCGGTTGGGCCACGTGGCAGGGGGAGGGGACGCCACGTGGCAGGGGCCATGGGGTTGGGCCACGTGGCAGGGGTGGGGGACGCCACGTGGCAGGCATATTAATGCCAACCGCTGGTTGTGCATGGGTTGGTGTCCTTTTTCTCTCTCTCGCCATTTTCTCACCATTTCTCGTGCCATTTCTCGTGCTTTTTTTGCCATTAATGCAGTGGCCGTACACCTTTTTCGCCTTTTTGCGCCACGTGGCCCAACCGCTGCTCTTACCTGCGGTTCGGTGGAGAAATTGTTATTTCTCCACCGGTGGGTGTGGATCGGTCCCATATATATATATATATATATATATATATATATATATATATGGGAGCTGATCCGTTGATAGCGCTAGCAAAATGGGGTATTTTGCTAGCGCGATCTGACCGTCCATCCTGAAAGATGGACGGTCCATATCGCGCCTTTTTCCAAAACTGATCCCCGTCTGCCATACTGTCTCGCGGACGGCAGTTTTACCTTTTTGCCCTCCTCCCATGTCCGCGAGACTGTCTCGCGAACGCCTTTCTGTTCCTGACATGTGTCAGGAAAAAGGCGTCCGCCATACTGTATGGCGGACGATCTCTGGGCTGACACATGTCAGGGCCTGTCCTCTCGGTCGCCTATAAAGTCTCGGGCGTGAGCCCCGAGAACTGTCCCCTTGGTATCTGTATGGCGTCAACAGTGTCCCCTTGGTATCTGTAACGGACGACGTCCCTTCGTCAACTCTCTCCTGCTATAAATATTTAATCAGAACGGGGTATATATATTATTGTAGCGGACGGCGTCCCCTCTCTCGAACATCTAACCTAAAGCCGCTACCCCATCTACGGCGACCCACATCTCCGGTCACCCACATCTCCGCCGACACCACCGTCCTCCCCTCAACGCCGATCTCGATGGCTTCTGGATCGGAGACCACCTACGCCTACGATTATATTGGCAACTTGCACCTGGTAGGCAAACACTTTTTCAAAGTCATGATGCCGGGATTTGAGCATGAACTTGTAGGCTATCCCTCTTTCTCTTTCTCTTTCTCTGTATTTTCGTGTGTTAAAAGTTTGATCTTTTGTTTTTCTTAACCAAAACTAACCTATTTTTTGTATTTTGTGTTTGGTAGGACATACCGGAAGCATTTACCAATCAATTTACAGCAATTCATGATAGTGCAAGATTATATAGCCGCAAGGGGGCATGGCAGGTTGAAATCAAGCTGAAGCCCGGCCGATCCCAACAAAAGGAATTCGCAGAGGGTTGGAACGTCTTCGTGCGCCAGCATGGCCTCGAACTCGGGGACTTTGTAGTGTTCGAACACCTTGGGTGGTGGGATTTTCAAGTTGTAATCTTTGAACGGAGTGCTTGTGAAAAGCTTTCGTACCCCATTTGTGAACCATAGTTTATTATAATAAAAAAAATTATGTTCTTGTTTATTATGTTTTCAAATTTTTTCTTGCTTAATTGTGCCTTTTTTTGTTGCCTTGATATATTGAGATCGTTGATTATGAATCGTACATTATTTTTTGGAAAAATTGAGATTGTTGATTCCGTCGCTAAAACAAGTCTTCGGGCGTCAGTTTATTAAAATAGCATTAACGTACTATGTCGCTAAAACAAGTCTTCGGGCCAATTTATTTCAATTTATTAAAACTGCATTACAGGCGCCAATTTATTCCAATTTATTACATTACGCTACATTGTATAGCTCTATATATATAGCGGATATAAGGCCTTCCGCTTAGGCCGGGGTTCGGGAAGGTCGGGAACTAAATGTCTGGTCCGTGCCAAACTAAATGTCTGGTCCGTGCCAACCATTTTCTGCGGTAAGTATATCCGCGATACTATATAGCGGACAGTTTGGACTAAGTGTAGAAAAAACTAAGTGTTGGAGAGGTGGAACTAAGTGTAGAAAAAACTAAGTAGTGGAGAGGGTATTCTGCGGGGCCGTCCGCTACATAGTATAGCGGACGTAGAGAAGACAACCAAAAAAATTCTGCGGGGCCGTCCGCTACATAGTATAGCGGACGTAGAGAAAACTACCAAAACAACCAAAAGTCTAGCGTCCGCGATACTATATAGCGGACAAGGAACAGACCCGCGATACTATATAGCGGACGGCAAATATATATTGTCCAACGGACAGCAAATATATATATTCAAATCCAAAAGAAAGTCCTATAACTTCTACACTCTTCTTCTCCGTTCTTCCTACTCACAAATATTCCCAGCGGCGTTGGCAAGCAGATCTGCGCAATTTCTTCATAAGAGCAGCTTTAATACCCCCCTAATAGATCACGTAAGTTCACAAAATCAATCATTTACATGTTTCTAATCTATAGTTGTGATCAATATTGCGTTTTATGCGTGGTTTTGATTATGCATTGAGCATGTGCTAGCGATAATGAGGATTTATATATGTATGTATTTGTTCATGTGCTAGCGTTTGTAAAATCCGATTCCATAGTTTCAGTTGCAAAAAATGGAATTTATCCCTGGACCAGAAGATCCATCCATGTTATACGACCAAGCCAACCATATCAGTACGCTCATATGGGATGGTGGAGTA
Source organism: Escallonia herrerae (assembly GCA_033070095.1). Lineage (NCBI taxonomy): Eukaryota > Viridiplantae > Streptophyta > Magnoliopsida > Escalloniales > Escalloniaceae > Escallonia > Escallonia herrerae. Next base: position 71,036 of record JAVXUP010003131.1, on the reverse strand, counting down.
AGATTCATTATTTATCAACTTTCTTATTATTACGAACGTTGTTTTACCGTTCATTTTGCTCAAATTGTATTTATTAATAATTCGTAGGAAAGAGAACTTCTCACCACCGTAGAAGTATCTCACGAGTTCACGAGATGGACCTTGAACAAGTCCCAGAAAAGAATACTGCGTGGAATTGGGTTTGGGATTTTCACGCATGGGCAGATCTTTCAACAGCTTGACCGGGCCTTGATAGGTGCCCTTGTTGAGAGGTGGAGAAGTGAAACGAATACGTTTCACTTCCCGCTCGGAGAGATGACGATTACCCTAGAAGATGTAGGGTTCATCTTGGGGTTGCCGGTGATGGGGCGGCCTTAATTGCTCCTCCGTCAGACGCAACGAATAAGAGAACAGCGTGAGACTTCTTCACTTCGATACCCCAGGATCAATTTAGCACTGGTGGTATAAAGTTGAAGTGGTTGGTAGATACCTACGGGGTTTTGCCGGAAAACTATACGGGCCGTGAGCTTGTGGTGTACACAAAGGCCTTCCTCTTGTGGGTGATGGGAGCAATTTTATTCCCAACGACGTCGAAGAACACGGTCAGCGTGAAATATTTACCGTTGTTGGGTAACCTGTCGGAGGTTGGGGATTATGCCTGGGGTGCAGCGGTTCTTTCGTATCTGTACCGAGCATTGCACAAGGCAACGAGGCCCAACTCCAAAGCCATATGTGCATGTCTCTCGCTATTGCAGGTATATCATATAAATCATGTCTTCGTTATTGTGTTTTATTTTTGTTGAATCGACGATATAAAAAATAACCAAGTGTTGGATGCGATTGATTTTATTGACCGATATGATTTAACGGTGGGAAACCAAGTGTTGGACATCTGTCTGTTGGATATCTGTCTATCTGCAGGGCAAGTGTTCAAAAAATAACCAAGTGTTCGATAATCAGTGTATCTGCGGGGCCGTCCGCTACATAGTATAGCGGACGCAGAGAAGTAAACCAAAACAAAAAAAAACTAAGTGTTGGAGGGGGGGTATTCTGCGGGGCCGTCCGCTACATAGTATAGCGGACGCAGAGAAGTAAACCAAAACAAAAAAAAACTAAGTGTTGGAGGGGGGTATTCTGCGGGGCCGTCCGCTACATAGTACAGCGGACGCAGATTCTGCGGGTCCGTCCGCTACATAGTATAGCGGACGCAGAGAAGTAAACCAAAACAAAAAAAAACTAAGTGTTGTAGGGGGGGTATTCTGCAGGGCCGTCCGCTACATAGTATAGCGGACGCAGAGAAGTAAACCAAAAAACTAAGTGTTGGAGGGGGGGTATTCTGCGGGGCCGTCCGCTACATAGTATAGTGGACGCAGAGAAGTAAACCAAAACACAAAAAAACTAAGTGTTGTAGGGGGGGTATTCTGCGGGTCCGTCCGCTACATAGTATAGCGGACGCAGAGAAGTAAACCAAAACAAAAAAAAACTAAAGTGTTGTAGGGGGGGTATTCTGCGGGGCCGTCCGCTACATAGTATAGCGGACGCAGAGAAGTAAACCAAAAAACTAAGTGTTGGAGGGGGGGTATTCTGCGGGGCCGTCCGCTACATAGTATAGCGGACGCAGAGAAGTAAACCAAAAAACTAAGTGTTGGAGGGGGGGTATTCTGCGGGGCCGTCCGCTACATAGTATAGCGGACGCAGAGAAGTAAACCAAAACAAAAAAAAAACTAAGTGTTGGAGGGGGGGTATTCTGCGAGGCCGTCCGCTACATAGTATAGCGGACGCAGAGAAGTAAACCAAAACAAAAAAAAACTAAGTATTGTAGGGGGGTATTCTGCGGGTCCGTCCGCTACATAGTATAGCGGACGCAGAGAAGTAAACCAAAACAAAAAAAAACTAAGTGTTGTAGGGGGGGTATTCTGCGGGTCCGTCCGCTACATAGTATAGCGGACGCAGAGAAGTAAACCAAAACAAAAAAAAACTAAAGTGTTGTAGGGGGGGTATTCTGCGGGGCCGTCCGCTACATAGTATAGCGGACGCAGAGAAGTAAACCAAAAAAAAAAAAAACTAAGTGTTGGAGGGGGGGTATTCTTTAATACCTTAGGTTTCTAATGTTGTGCTGCGCAGTGTAGTGGACAGTGTAAGAAATCACGTATAAAAAAATGATTGTAAAGGTTATTACAAACGAGTCATTACTAAAATATTATTACAAAATGTCCGACACTTTTGATGGCTCATAAAAGATTATTACAAAATATTCAGTACACTAAAGTTCCACTGCAGCTTGTTCGTCCTCATCCTCGGCATCATCTTCTTCCCCATCTTGCAAAGGCACTGGACTTATCCCCAGTGCCTTGTAATGGTTCCGCTTGTCGTGGTCTGTCATTTTGTTGCACAATGCACACCTTCTTAGCTTTTTTGGTTGAGTTGCCGTCTCAATAGAGCTTTTCATCCGCGTAGATCTCTTGCGGCCTTTCGTTTGCGATATAATTGGATCCGAAGGCCGGATATCATTGTCGGCTCAATCCCCCGGCTCGTCATCTTCTGATCCCGTCGTAGGCTCGGTGTCAACCGCATTGCTGACTGAAGCTGCTTCCAATTGGTCGACGATGGGCTCTTGCTGCTGAGCTACCTCGAGGAGATGTTTATATCCGACCATTGTAGCAGCACCCTTTACGGACAAACGGGTGAACATCGTCACCAGATGATTATACCGCAACGTCTCTGATTCTTCAAAGTCAGTATACGGGTGCTCCGGAAAGGAAATGGTACCGTGCAACCTGTTTGCACCTTTCGTCCAACGTGGCAGGACGTATTTATCGGGGATTGTCCTGATATTCTTCTGTGTGAAAAACCGCAGAATGTGTCTACACAGGATGCCATGGAACTCAAACTTCTTACAAACACATGTCACCGAGTCCGTCAATGTGTCGTGGGTCACCGTATAAATTCTGCGCAGCTTCTCAGGGACGAGGTCATTCACGAGCGAATAAACCTTGTACTCACGCGACGACTTTTCTGCCACCTTATATATACTGTATCGGCCCGATTTTTGCAGCTCTACTTGGTATAGCAGGAAGATCTCCTTCGTATAGACTTTGGCACCGTTCAGCTCCAGCGGGGTCTCAAGCAACCTTCTCCTTTGCTTGTACGTGGTTGCAAAGTCTGCAGCCCTTTCTTTCACGAACAACGACGCAACCGCTTTTTGTGCTGATGTGACGAAACTCTTCAAATTGGTAGCTGTACCCACATAATTATCGAACGTGGCATTCATAGATTCACTCCTGCCCGTCGTTTTCATGCCCGCAGAAAAATGACTTCTCGTGTAAACACCAATCCATTGCTCTTTGAGCCCGTACAAGTGCTGGAGCCACTCGTTGTCTTGCAATGAGTAATCCCGAACAAGCTTTTCCCACCTCTCCTCGAATTCCTCAATCGTTAATGACTTGAGTACGCATTTGTCAAAATCCTGTTTAAAGTCTGGATACTTTGCGTACATGTGATGCAGACGTTCCGGGTATTTGTTGCTTATGTGCCAAGTGCACAAGTTGTGTCGAGTATCTGGGAAGACGGTAGCAATAGCCTTCTTCATTGCCAAATCTTGATCGGTGATGATAACAGTCGGTGCTTTGAAGTTCATTGCTTCCAGCCACACCCTAAACAACCATTCAAAAGAACTCTCGCTCTCGTCCCTTAACAAGGCGAACCCGAACAGGATGGAGTGATAATGATGATTGACGCCCGTGAAAGGAGCGAACGGCATCGAGTACTTGTTGGTACGGTATGTGGTGTCGAAAGTCACGACATCCCCAAAATGCTTATAAGCTAGCCTCGAACGACCGTCGACCCAAAAAATTGTGCTAACTCGATGCTCGTCGTCAAGTTTATAGTCGAAGGTAAACTGCGGGTCCTCCATCTGCATCCGTTTCAATAGGCTCATTGTCGCTTGCGCATCATTGAGGTCATACGCGGCTCGTCTATGGGTTCGGACCGCGTTACGAACGTCTGTCGTGTTAAAGTTTAAATTTTGAATTCCCCCAGCCTGTTCAGCAAGAACATTAATCATGTCGGTAGGTCCTAGCCGCGCATCTCTCATTGTGTGAATTAGGCTCCTCGCGACCTTACCCATCTTCTTGTGTTGATGCATCTGACTCACCTTAGAAGGGGTTACTAACGGGTGATTGTGTGCCAGTTCCAGGCTGGTAATAAGCCAATGATCTTGTTTGGCTTTATAGCTTACGAACATCTTGACCTGGCAATTCGTGCGCGCAAAGCAATCCCGTCTTCTCCGCACATACCCTATTTCGTCATCATCACTGTCATCGTTGCCTACGCGTGTCTCATTTTGCACTGGGTTTCTGCCCCTATGACACTCGTATAAGCGAGAGCATATCCTTTTCGATACGCTGCTTGTTCTTGTAGTTTTTATTCTAATGCCAAAACCAACCCTCAATGAATAAGCTCGAAAACATTCTCCAGCTTCTTCCAACGTTTGAAAGGTTCGTCCTAGATACGGATCACTAGCATCTACGGGGGTGCTGGAGCTCGACACGAAATCAGACATTGTGAAAAAGACCTATGTAGAAATATAATACGCTTATTATCTCAAAATTATCTTGACGATTAGACCGATTTAGGATACCATATACATAATCTCAAAAGTGTCTCCTATTTTGCTAATTATATATTTACTGAACATAACAAATTAAAATTACTAAGATAAACGGTAGCAAGATCACAAACTTTACCTTGCTTGAGTGATACTTGAATCAAGTGTGTTACTCCAAGAAAAGCTTGAAGGGTGCTGAAAATGGAAGCAAGTGAATCTGAAAGCCCCGAAAAATTTTTGCTGAAAGAGCCGAGAATTAAGGAGACTTTCTAGGCGACCGACGGGACAGTTCTCGGGGCTCACGCCCGAGACTTTATAGGCGACCGAGAGGACAGGCCCTGACATGTGTCAGCCTAGAGATCGTCCGCCATACAGTATGGCGGACGCCTTTTTCCTGACACATGTCAGGAACAGAAAGGCGTCCGCGAGACAGTCTCGCGGACATGGGAGGAGGGCAAAAAGGTAAAACTGCCGTCCGCGAAACAGTATGGCGGACGGGGATCAGTTTTGGAAAAAGGCGCGATCTGGACCGTCCATCTTTCAGGATGGACGGTCAGATCGCGCTAGCAAAATACCCCATTTTGCTAGCGCTAGCAAAATACCCCATTTCTATATATATATATATATATATATATATATATATATATATATATATATATATATATATATATATATTAGAAATGTAAAACAACTTTGGAGAGGGTTGCATTGGTACAATTCTTGGATGAGGCAATGGCTTTCTTGGATGAGCTTTTCTACCTGTATCTATAATGATTGAAATCTATACGCACGTAACAAATATCAACCAGTGTTGCTAATGCTAAGACCTAATCATCACCTGTGTTAACAGAGTTTGCATGCAGATTCATACATTTAATGTGTCTACTTTAAGTCCTGAGACAAGTTAAGAGTACTATCTTATCTTATCACGTGATGCATTGTGATCCAAAGCTTTAAGAGTTTCTGCAACCTGATCGATGATCATTCCATTAGGAAGAGAGAGCACCAATCCCGCCACCAAAAAAAATAGCCAAGATGAAATACTTTACAGGGTGAGCATGTGCTGGCCTCCTGGTTTTGATGGAAAGAGTCGTGAATTTTTTGATGAAGGGCTGAACAAATTATTACCATTGCTGAGTAGCCATTGTAAGTAAATTCTCGTGTTGGTTGATAAGGTTACGATTGATTGGATGATATGGTATGGATCAAAAGTTGGGTTCTTAAATATAATTTCAGTTCATTGAAGTTGAATATGCCACGAGGCATGTACCTAACGGGAGTTGGAGGTACAAATCTATAAGATAAACTGTTCACGAAAAGGAGTTACCACGGTCGAATGATGAAAACTCAGGGGACACCAAACAACATAAGTCTTACACACACACACACACACACACACACACACACGTGAGAAAAAGAAAATCCATTGTCTTCGTGTGTGACGAACAAAGAGATCATAACTCACCACTCCCAATATTAAGTTTTAGAAGAGAGACCGATAAATGTAGACGATTTGATAAAGTTTACCAAATGAGTACTTTGAACTGGTGAGGGGTGGGTTATGGCCCATAGCTTCTTCCAAACATATGTGGGAATCACATGGGTGCCCATGTTGAAGTAACGTGGTAGATGTTCTTACCTCGACGGAGTTTTTGGGACCAAATTCCATTTGATCCCAATAAGTCCATTCTCATAGTCACCAAATGAGAGGTGATGGGCTAAAATGTTCAAGGCAACGTAGTTCAAAATTAAACGTTATGGTCTTCAAGACGTCATACTAAGAAACAATTAACTGATTAAGAAAATTTTGTCGCTGAATGATAAAATTAAGTGAAATACGCCTATGCTCGTTTCTTCGCTCGCTCTCACTTTTGATCTGCGCTTTCCGTGATTACTTAAAAGCCCACGTATCTAGAATTTTAGCGGCCCGTGTACGAACCGACGCTAGCGCAACGCTGAAGCTCGAAGAATCTGAAGCTTTGAAGAGTGGAGAAAGCAAGAAAGATGGCGCCGTGGATGGAACCGGGCTCAGAGCCCAAAACAGAGAGCGAGGTAGCCGACCTTGATGCTATAGCTGCCCTCAAACAGTCTGCTGCCATTGAACTCAAGGTTCTAATTCCAGTACTTACTTTTCTCATGTTGAAATCCCAATTGATTCGTTACTTTGTTCTTTCTAGGCCTAAAATTAGTTCATCGAAGATGTTTATTGATGGGTTTGTGAGGCAATTTTTGGTTTACAAGTCTTTTACCGGTGGAAACTAAGTAACTTGGGGCTGCAGCATGTTGTTATAAGCTTAAGTTACTATTTTCTTCATCTTTTAAAATTCCCTCTTTTCTCAAAATTTTGCATATTTGTCCAGTAGTGGAGAGGAATCTGAACGTATTTGCAGGTGCTGTTGATTTATTCAAATTTGGTTTTGCGGGAGAACGCACCGACTTTTAATCAAGAAAAAAGAAATCAGGATAAAAAGTTAAATATGTGATGAGTTTCTTGTGCACAGTGAGGGCAGATTAACCTGTTATGAAGAATTCTATCAACCCTTTAACACCAAGAACTGAACTGCCGGCTGCCTGTAAGCCTTTGAAGGAACGTTTGCGAAGGACTAGCGAGCCATTTGACCAAGAGATCCCTAAAGCATCAGCATGCAATGGGTCTTTAATCCCCCCAGTAGGGGTACGAAAGATTCCTTAACTTGTTGGAGGGTTAGCTTACATTTACATTCTCTTTGCACCCAAGCTTGACAGTTCAATGTCACTCTAAGGATCTTCAGCAACATTACCATTTAAATCCAAATTTAGGGCATCAATTGCATCCGATATTTGAGCCCCCTAACTTTTGCATACAAGCTAGACGCTGCTCCTAGATCCATGCAAACTTGCCTAGTCATCCTTCAGTATCGCTTGAATCAGATCCCCAGCACTAGCCAACGGAGCATCTTGATCACTGAGTCACTAATGCTATCTTCTGTAATCACGAGTTTTATGTATATTCTCAATTATTATTCCAAATAAAAGTCATCTTTCCCCTTCATATTCACTATAAAAAAAAATAAATAAATAAAGATCAGAGTGGCCGGTTCAGTCTGATTTTCAAATGCCGTTGGGTTCTCCCCATAATTACGAAGTGTAGCATGCCTACTCATACTTCCATACAAACAATGGTGTGTGCTTATGTTTTAATGTTCATACAAGATTATATAGCCGCTCTAGGTGCTCTCTGTTGTACGTCGTTTTAACTTAGCTGCTCCTTCCTTATGTACGAGTTCGCCATTTGGCATTTTGTCCTTAGAAGATCACTTGTCATAGGCACTTCACATGCACTGCTTATTAGATAATGCACTCCACCTGTAGCTTGTGGGAATTAAAGAAAGTTGGTTGAAGGTTTATTCATCAGGAAAGCATTTTATTGTGGTTGAAGTTTTTGTGGGCCCCTTTATGAGGAATATCTTCTTACCCTTCTTATGATTCATGAAAGTTCGGAGGCTCTTGACCTTATCCTTTATATTTAATGATACTAGGTATTGCAAATTTCTGTGAACATCTTCTTGTGCAAAACTAATCCGTCAGATTTATGCTACTAGGAAGGTGGGTTTGACATACTGTGGGTTGAGTAGGACTAAATTGCCATGGCCTATTGAATGGTGAACCTAGCTGTATCAGTTTTGAGAGAAAAAAAAAAAGAATCAGCCTTTGTGGGTTTCCATTCTTCCCTTCAATTATTATGCCTTCATTACCTCTGCTGATATTGCAGGAAAAGGGTAATGAATTTGTCAAAATGGGGAAAAAGCATTATTCAGATGCCATCGACTGCTATACCAGGGCAATAAATCAGAAGGCGTTAAGTGACTCAGAGAACTCAATTATCTTTGCAAACAGAGCACATGTGAATCTGCTGCTGGGGAATTTTAGACGTGCTCTCTTGGATGCCGAGGAGGCAATTAAGCTTTCTCCAACAAATGTCAAGGTTGCATCCTGGGCCTACTGGCCATGTTTAATCCAAATTAGAATGATCTTGTGCTTCCTCCTCCAGCTAACTGCACACATTTGTTGCATACTAGGCATTTTATAGTGCTGCCAAAGCATCATTGTCACTGAATTTGTTGGCCGAAGCAAGATCCTATTGCGAGAAAGGACTTGAGCATTCCCCAACAAATGACGAGCTAATGAAGTTAAGCAGACAAATTGATTCACGGAAGTCAGAATGTGAAAGCCGTGAAGCTCAAGTTTCCAAAGCTGTGGGGATAGCTAAGGTCATGCTTATGCTGTAAGTTAGATAAGCGAATAATGGGAACTTGCTTTGCCAATGTTCTGGGCTTATTTTGTTATTTATGTTTTGAATTATGCAGGACCTTTTGAAAGCCATTGAACATAGAGGATTAAAGATTGGAAAGGCAATGTTTCAAGAACTTACTGGACACAGAAAACCGTTGCTAGATAAAGATAACATACTTCACTGGCCTGTACTTCTTCTCTATGCAGAGGTCATGTCTAGCGACTTTATTGAAGACTTCTGTGAGATTGATATGTTTTCAGCTCATCTTGACGTTATATCCTTGGTCAAATTGTAAATAGAGAACAGATTTTTGCATATGAATGGTGTGTCTCTACTATATGTCTTTTTGCGTACAGTTTGGTGCGATCCTTAGCTTCCAAACATGTTTTCAGAAAGTTGTCCACCATTGCCATGGGATAAAGCAAATGATTACACCCGTGAAGCTGTTGAATTGTACTATGAGGTATGGACTTGTTTGGTACTTGACCTTGTAAGTTGCCGTTGCTTTTGGATATTGTTGTACCAGTAAAAGATTGAGTCATTAGTGCGATAATGTGCATAATATAAAGCAGTTGCTGTTCTCTACAGTGCTGCATAGCATTGGGTATGAGTCTTAGGGTGAAAAGTTCTGTTCACCGTTAATATAAATTACCGTGCTTCTCAATCATAGCTCGCTTTGTGTTATGAACAGGAAAGTCCTCGAAGCTAATGAAATTGCTCCAAAGAAGCTTTAGCTTACTGATTTTTGGGCATTCTTACTTAAATGGATCTTACCACTGAGCTGACTCAAGACACGTTGCACACAATGGATTGCTTTATGTTACATTACATATGCTCTTTGCATAACACCTTTCCCATAAATCTAAAATAGGGTAACCACCGCCCCCCCCCCCCCCCCCCCACACCCAGGTTCATGTATCTTAACGCTCTTTGGTATATATTACATAGCACATAAATCTCATAATGCTTTGCCTGTTGCATTTTCCTGTCTTTAATCTTGTTTGATCAGGCTGGTACCGGAGTTCGTTTTTCGAAGAAGGAAATTCTTTGTTCTTTCCTAGAGGGGACAGCTGGTTCTCATGTGGAAAGTTTTGGCGTTGACGTGGAAGATGAAGCTGATTACTCGCCTAACGGTGTCCCTGCAGCTGGTGTGTTTCTCATGCCTCAACTTCTAACTTCAAGTTAACCGATGGTTCCCTTCTTCACCTCTTGATCACTATGTGTTGTCTTTTATGTGCTTTAGCGGTCCCTAATCTTGCATACTGGGTCTTCACCTCTTACATTGATTACATAACTTGCTGTTATTTATACGACAAATAAATAGAAATGGTCTATAGTTATTTGTCTTGGTGCTTGATTGGAACTATTTTAATATTCAGAAAGTGTAGTACAACAATGAAGTTGATGGTGTAATCATGAACCCAACAAACTGTTTTTTATGGATGGTAGCGTGTATGCCTATGCCTTAAAAGTAATGTCATGAATATGGAGCTTCAGATCATTGCACGAATTATATCATGCATTACAGATTTACAGTTTTAGCCTTTTACCCTGGATTGTTCTCAACTAAGCTTTGTCTCGAAGTAGTTAGTGTTTATCGTGGATTTTTAAGGTTAGAATTCCCTTAAAGGCCTGTAATAGTCTTGCTACTTGCTAAAATGCTCAGATGTCGGCAAAGTTGGACTATTTGAGTGCTATAAGTCCTAGTAATAATTTGTTTTTCTATTTACTGGTCAGCTGCCTATAGAGTCATGGTTTTACTTGAAAAAGCGAACCGCATCTTTCAGGTGTTAAAAAGTCCTCAGTTTTTTTGTTTTGCCTGGCACAATAGACAGTTGATAAGTGCTTGTTGAGTTCTCTAATACATGATCTGATAAATTCTGTTGTTGGGCTCCCTAGAATGAATAAAGTGAGGCACATCTGTGGAAATGCAAGATGTCGTTTACATGCGCATTTCTTGCAATCCTCTCCATCAAATTTGTCACTATTCGTGTATCCAACTCAAAAAACAACCTGTAGATTGACAGTCATTTATCCGATGTCATCAGGAAGAGGTCCTAAGTGGGTGAGAGTAAATGAGAAAAGGACACTTCATGACGTGTTGACAGATCCAAATTTTGTAATTCCTAGAATCCCTGGTATGCCAGTTCTCTTTGGTTTTACCAACGCGGTTACAGTTCTTTTGCCATTCATGGCAAGTTCTTTTGTTCATTCGATCTAATCTAATTTTCCTTTCTCCACCCTGTGGTGCAGTATTCTTCGTTGTTTCAAAGAAATCTAACTTCTACAAAGAGTTCAAAGCTGGAAAATGGTTTCCTCCACGGTGACTTACAGGTTACATGATCAAGAGCCGTTTGATCGACTTCAGCGAGGCTCAAACTTTAACATGGCAGTCATTCTTTATTTTATGCGGATTTGGTGGCAATGTAGCATGTCATGTTCAGTCGACAACTTTTTAAGAACACTTGCACATCTGCTAGTACCGTATGGAGTTCTTCTCTTGGAATCTTAACACCGGATAGGATATGGACTACCGAGTATCGAAGAGGCTTTGCTTTCTTTTTGTAGTGTTCAAGATAGTATGTTCAAAGAACCTAGACGTACACTAGTGTCCTCTCTCTAAAAATATCTCTCGCTTCTCTCTAAACAACCTTCCTCATAAAGCCACCGCGGCTGCCCCACCGTGCTATGGCGCCCGTGGGGCGGTGGCCGGATTTCGGCCTAGGACCTCATTTTCCTTTTTCGTCTTGGTAGTTTAGGCTGTGTTCAAATCAGGGTTTTTGATTGGGATTTGGAAGGCTGTGGCGAGTTGGACGGCCGTCGGGGTTGCAACGAATCGCCATCGGCCAGTCGTGGTCCTCCCTATTCGTCGGCGCTAGTGATTGGTTTGTGTGAGTTTCGGTTTTGTTGTCCGGGGCATCAGTGGCTCCACGTTTTGGGCTGTGGTGGCCAACGGGTGAGAGCGGTTATTGCCGGTGGGTTATCCTGGTTTCAGTGTCAAGGAGTTGGGTTTGGTTGAGGGCTTCTTCTGTTCTTCCTCCGTCGAGATCGTAGGGTTCGAGTCTCCTGGGTTGTGGGTTTGATTAGTGAGTCTAGGCTAGGCTTTCTCTTCTAGGGCTTATATTCCCCCTTGCCCTAGGATGGTTTGCTCTTGTGGTTTGTTGATTTAGGTGGCTTGGCAGATTTTGCGACGACGGAGGTTGCGGTGGGTGTTTGGGGCTCGGCAGGTGCGATAGGTGGTGGGGATCGGCAGATGACGCTTAGTTGGGGATTCCGGTGAGGAAGGTTAGCCCTGCAGTTTGGGGTATACTGGGGCTCGGCAGCAGAATGGTGGACTGAGAAGGTGGGGAATCCGACGCCGACAAGGGTGTGCGAGGTTCAAAGTGAGCTGCACCCATAGGACGGCTGTCAGGTCTACCCGTGTGTGGCTGGCAGTGCATAGGGTGATGGTGTTTACTTTTGTTTTATTTAGTCTTTTCTAGTTAGTATGTGTTAGTTTGTCTGTGTTGTACTTTTATAGGTTTTTGTGCAGTTGGTGTTTAATTGTAACTGTATGCCCCGGCAAATTATGAAAGTTAAGCTGAAGTGTAGAATATGCTCTGTTTCAGTCTAATTGTAACTTGTTTCTGGTATATGGGTTAGTTGTTATTGTGGTTTATTTTGATAGCGTTTAATGTTGTCTTTATGCCTGTAAAATAGTTGATCTGGCCGGGACGGCTTGTAATCCTTTGATAAGTAATATATTTCTCCTCTTAACCAAAAAAAGATAGTATGTTCATGTTTCTCTAGTTCTTCACCAGTTCTTTTAGGACTTTAAACATCTGCTTAAATTAAATAGCTCAAGTTGGGGACTGAATATAAAGAGGTAGAGCATACCTAGGGGCACAAGAAAACTCTATCTATTCTAGGGAACTCGGGAAAATAGCCCCGGAGAAGGCATAACTCCGGCCGCAGTAACCATGTCCGGGCTGACTGTTTATCAGAAACACATCTCCGCGAAGTCGTAAGACCATGTTTGGCGGCTAGGGATTGCCCAATGCGGAAAGGTAAAGGAAGTTGGTGACCTACTGACAAGGTAGCAAAATTGCTTGTCGGATAAGTTTTGACCCTTCGACCCACACAAAATGCATAATGATATGGGTGGCACCCAGCACTGTTGCTGACACTTGCTGCCGCGATGCAAAACCACCTCAATACCCAACACAAAAGCAACAATCACAACCACTACCAAACCCTCATCGATAAATCCATTACCATCGCTGCTGATGCAACATTACAACTGCCATCATACCCAAAACAACCACCATACTACAACTACCATCATACCCAAAAACCACCACCATGAGTCGACCGCCACAGTTTGGTCAGTCAACCATCACATGTTACAAGAACAAAAGTCCCTCCCCAGAACCACATATCTCTTCAAAATCTAAGAATCTTTGTGCTGCCACCATCGCTGCCCTGTCGCCTATGGAGTGCTGGTGGTTCTTGGTCAAGGGTGGGGCAGCGGTAACAGTGACGAAAAGGTAGCGACGGCGACAAGTGGTGGGGGAGAGGACGGCCGGTGGCAACAGTGATGGCGAAAATGGGTGTCGCCAGTTGTCAGGTGCAAGACTGGCCAAGTAAAATTATACGCTACTAATTTTATAGTTAGTTCGGCACCCATTTAAACATGTGGGTTATTGGGTCTAAAATTATTGACCCACTTTAACCCAATTATTTAATGAATGAGTAATTGGGTGACCTTTGGACAGATTTGGACGGATAAATGAGTTTAGATTGTGATTGCCACCTCTAAGAACGTGTATGAAGTCATAGGCTTCCTTGATAATTTCATATGGAAGTACGTAACATTTAGGAAATAAATTTACTTTTCCCGATCATTCTTCTTGTTTATTTATTTTTTGCATTTTTACATGCTCCGTGTTAAGTCACTTTCTTAAGCAGATCAAAGACGAGACTTGAGCGGATCAAAAGAGACTATCCAGGTTGCCCCAGGAGATTCACAGTACTTCTAAGGGAACCCTAGTCAAGATCTTTTTTTCTTTTCATGTATACAGGTTGCTAAGTTTATGGAGCACTAAACTGTGTTTACGTGTTGGTCAATAATTCTGGGATCTCCAAAAAACTCTCTTCCAGTTGATATTCTCCAAGAATCTCGCTTATACGTTACCCGTTAGACTCCGGACTCTCTTAGATTCCCTCCTTATTTGCATAACTCATCATAGCGCTGCTCTAATTAACCATTTTGCTCTACTTCCATGCTCAGCCGCTGACCTCGGCCCATTTCTGGGAGGCGACACTAACGCCACTGCAGCGGCCGCATACATATGCGGCCGCTTCGATGCCGTGTCCAACAAGTTTTAGCGACACGGCCTTCCCCGGCGGCCTCTTCTACTACCTCTTTGGCTTCGCATTTGCATTTGAAACGCCTTCCAACGGCTTCATTGGCCGCCACTTCTTCGGCCTCAAACGCTTCCCTTCGGCCTCTTTCGACTACAGTTACTTCCTCTACCAGTGGTGTTTCGCCATTGCGGCTGCTGGGATCACCAGCGGCTCTATTGCTGAACGAACCCAGTTCGTCGCCTACTTGATCTACTCGTCGTTCTTGACGGGCTTCGTGTACCCGGTTGTGTCTCATTGGTTTTGGTCTAGCGACAGCTGGGCTAGCGCGGCCCAAGCAAATAGTCTGTTGTTTGGATCTGGAGTCATTGATTTTGCGGGTTCTGGTGTTGTTCACATGGTTGGAGGCATTGCTGGACTGTGGGGTGCCCTCATCGAGGGGCCACGTATCGGCCGGTTCGATCACAACGGCAAGCCCGTGCCTCTACGTGGGCACAGTGGAACCTTGGTTGTGTTGGGCGCCTTCTTGTTGTGGTTTGGTTGGTATGGCTTCAATGCTGGTTCCTTTCTCAACATACTGAAGGCTTATGGAGAGAGTGGCTCCTTTTATGGGCAATGGAGCGCGGTCGGAAGGACCGCGGTCACGACCACTCTTGCCGGCTGCATGACTGCACTCACGACCCTCTTCGGGAAACGGTTACTAGTAGGCCACTGGAACCTCGCTGATGTCTGCAATGGGTTGCTCAGCGGGTTCGCAGCGATCACTTCTGGCTGTTCGGTTGTCGATCCATGGGCAGCGATCATCTGTGGTTAGTCGCCGCTTGGGTCCTCACTGGGCTCAATGCCCTTGACGCGAAGTTCAAGTACGACGACCCCTTGGAAGCAGCACAGCTCCATGCTGGGTGTGGTGCTTGGGGTATCATCTTCACAGGATTGTTTGCCAAGAAACAGTATGTCAACGAGATTTACACCGGCCTACCAGGGAGGCCGTATGGGCTGCTCATGGGCGGCGGTTTAAGGCTCATTGCAGCGCATGTTGTGCAGATTCTGGTAGTTGCCGGTTGGGTGAGCGCCACCATGGGAACACTCTTCGCAATGCTACATAAGCTTAAGCTCTTGAGGATTTCTCACGAGGATGAAGCAGCAGGAATGGATGTCACCAGCCACGGCGGGTGTGCATATCATGATGACGACGATGACCAGACCAAGAAAAGTGGGATCATGATGAGGATGGTGACTGAGCAGACTCCCACAACTCGATCACCCTTTCAACTTCCTCTTTAAGGTTCAATCGTATGTGAATTGTCGAGGTATTTCTGGTCTTCTACATTATAGATCTCTCTTAACTCTCTGTTTTTGATCGGCAGTAAAATGTTCTCTTTGAAACCTTTTCCATGTGAATGTCTTGCAGCAGACATTTATTTTGGTACCATGTAAAATGAATCAAACGGCATCCTACCAAAGATTCAATAGCAATATCCGCTTCATAGGCTCACTTAACACCGTCGAAGCAAGAATTTTTTCCAAGAAAACCATTTAAGCTAGAATTGGATGTCCTTTTCTTCCAGGCATTTTGGTCTTTCCAGATATACTAGATCATAACACCATCATTCAGCAAGGCAGAACGGGCAACATGTCAATTGTGCAAACGGAAAAGGGCACAAAGAATACCTTCCCAAAAACACAGTAAACTGGAGGTTGTAACACAAAACCGTTTCCACAAAGCATGTAGGTGGAACCCTTTTTTATCATGGAAAAGGATAAAAGGTAGAGAAGCCAAGTACTCGAGGCAAAGCCCATGATGAAGTAAACGTAGCACCGGCTTGAACATCTCATCCATGCACCTTAAGCACACACCGGAGGCATCCACCTTCATGCATCAGATCAAAAGCTTCGTTGATCTCCGCAAGAGTTAGATTGTGGGTGATATATTCGTCGACCTTGATTTCCTGTTTTACGAGCCATAAAGTTTCAGTAATGCCGATCAAATTTCCACTAGAAGGCGCACGTGAACTCAAGGATTGAACTTACTTTCTTCATGTACTTTTCCACAAGCCAAGGCACTTGTGAGCGGCTCTTGAAACCACCAAAGGCTGTTCCTTTCCAAACACGACCGGTTACCAACTGGAACGGGCGAGTAGAGATCTCTTGACCAGATGCTGCAACACCCACAATAACTGATGTTCCCCAGCCCTGCAAGTTTATAAACATCCAATGTAAATCATGCGAGGCGATAATGATACATACAACCTTTTTCAACAGTGTTTCAGGTTAGATTTACCTTATGACAGCACTCCAAAGCAGCCCTCATTATGGAGACATTACCAATGCATTCAAAACTATAATCAACACCACCATCGGTAAGATCCACAATAACCTGCTGTATTGGTTTATCATGGTCTTTTGGATTCACAAATTCTGTGACACCGAAATTCTTTGCTGCAAATTGGAGTTTGAGAAAAGATTAGTTTAACTATGGTCACAACACCATATTGGATGAAAAAGTAAGAACGCGAGTAAATGATGTCCCTCCTTATGGTTCCTTGTTTCCCTCGGTAAATTGGTTAAGGTTATTAAAGATCCATTGGATCACTGGTAACAAAGGCATATTAATCATTCTTTTATGTCAAGGTAGTGGCTGTGCATGCCAGGTAGGTGCCAACTATCCAAACCTGAGGTAGGTGCCAATCGTCCAAGTCATTTGTGGAAAGAAATATAAATGACAAGAATTGTATTTGAATTCACCAGTGTGTTTTCTTTTCTACACCTCCACTCAGTTGGGAATCAAACTGAATCCTTCACCTTACTACCTTTTAACTTTAAGAACGAACCCTCAGAGAATCTCACCCCTAGTTCCCTACCGTTTGAAGAGCTCAAAGTCTCTAAATATAAGTGAAAAAACAAGTTCCATAGATGCAAATATATTTCCAACTCAAGTTCAGTTTGGAAGGTTTTAATGCTATTTATAATCTTAAATTCTAGAAGGCTGCATAATATTTACAGCAGATATTATAGCATCTTATGAATAGATAAATTGATGGGGGTAATTAGCCAATACCTTGTAACAACAAGTGGGAAGACAAAGGTTCCAAGCAAATGAAACATTTATTAGAACTTGGTGAATATATAAAACTGCCTAGATACCCGGTTCTTTGGGCTGTACTACCAAGAAAAGGTTCTAATTGATCATGAACAAGTCCCCAGAAGGAATTGACCGGCGGTCGTGACTCCTGAACACTGACCCTAAGTCAAGCATGACTGCGTGCTGAGTTTATGCACACCAGAATGATGAAAGAATAATTTATTCTCAGAATACAACAAGTAGTTTATTTTGGAATGCAATGGTAGGGATATTGTTAAATGACACCCCTCAAAGAAAGCAAAACTGCCAATAAAACACAAGAACCAACCAAGCAAAAGAATCTGCTAGGAGTTTTTGGTCTTTACTTTCTTCCTCATCTGTTGCAGATTCTTAGTTATGTTACCCATCACAATCTAACATATCAAGGGAACTTCACAAATATTTCCTATAATATGGCAGAAATGTCAACATTGCAACATATCAGCAGGCAATACTGAGGCCGGTCAGTACTCTCAGTATTATAACTGGGCAAAATGTATGATAATAGCAAAACAATTCCATATTACTTATAGGTAATTCAGTATCCGTAATGTTATAGAAGGGAACTCAACAAATGCGGATCATTAGAATGTTTGTACGTGAACGTGTAACATGGGCAATAAACATACAGTCGTAGATCATTAGGTACAGCGCAGACATAAAGAAATAGGAACTTTGGTAAATTTGACATCGCGCCCTAGAAACTGCAAGTTTTAGCGGTCAAATCTGTAAATCCCATGGATTACCTGACTAAACTCATCCACTAGCAATCTGAATAGCAAACCGGGTTGGAGAAGTATGTACCTATTTCAAACTTTTTGCTGTCAATATCTATGCCAATAATTCGTGAAGCACCAGCAGTTTTTGCACCCTCTGCCACCTATCAAGCATCATCAAGTCGCATATCATCAGTGAATGTAATGGTCAACAACTCAACAGAAGAACGTGATTAGATGGTCGTCTCAACAACTTACTGCAAGTCCAACAGTCCCAAGGCCAAAAACAGCAACGATGGAACCTGCTTCTACTTTTGCGGTATTCCACACAGCTCCAAGACCTAAAACAACAAAGATTAACATGCACAGAAGAAGTGATCAGTGAAATTCCATTTGAGAAGTAGAAAAGAGATTTCCTTAAAAAAAGCAAGATAATTTGAAGGGTAGATTATCGGGTTTACGAAAAACCAGCCCCGCCGATGAAGAAACTCATGAAGCAATCATCTCAATCTTAAGCAGTCGACTTATCAAAAAAACAAAAAACTCTTAGCTGGCCAGTCTAACATCACTGCCTATCAAGAGGGAACAGGACACCAAGAAAGACACAACATCAACAAGCACCCAAAAACAACATTTCGCAATTTATTAGAAAAAGAATACCTCGCCGTTTATATAGGAAAATGCACGAAAACCTGATAATCAAACTGGAAAGAGTTGTGCAAGTGGATACAAACTAAGCCCAGTATATTGGGTAGCTTTTCTTGCTCTCCTTTGTGAATAATAGAGACCATGCTACTACCAGATCTCCACATTCTCAAATTCTTACCTTCTCATGTTTTGGTTCAAAACTTCAGACAAAGCAGAAGAACAGATACACTTGATTTCGTCTCTAAATCTTTATCACAAAGCAATGAAGAGGAGAGACAAGCCCGTCCGTATGCAATTCTATACCACAAGCGATGAGTCATGAGAAGTAAACACAGAGAAAAGTAAACTCAGCCTCATTACCATACTCCACAGAAAATAAAAATGTTTACCAAAGGAAAATATTCATCTGAAAAAATAATGATCAATATGCAATACTTATGAGCCCATCCCAGATGTTCAAGAAAGAGTAGTCAATGTTTCTTGAGCTCTTGATTACCAGGCAATGAATGATTACAAAGGAAGATTTACATGCATAAAATTTCTAAAAGCTAGCTCTATATATACACATAGCAATCAAGCTTCTGTAAATGGAAGAACAAGCTCCATACAACTGGGATAATAGAGCCAAAGAAATGGTGAGCTAAAATCTCAAGAAAAAGTAGAAAAAAACCAAACTCATGAAAGAATTATGAGAAGATGGAAAGTACGAGGAATCCAAAAACTGAGCTAGTAAGAAGATACCGCTGAGACTCTAAATCCCCTACCCTTTAGGTAAAAAAGGCTTACCTGTTGGAACGCCACAACCGAGTAGACACACTTTCTCCAAAGGAGCTTTTGGATCAATCTTTGCTACGCTAACATCATGGACGACAGTGTACTCACTGAATGTCGAAGTTCCCATGAAATGGTAGATGGAAGCTCCCTTGACTGAGAAACGACTCTTGCGATCATTCATCATGACTCCAACTCCAGTAGCTGCCCTAACTTTACCACAAAGATTTGTCTTCCCCGATTTGCAAAACTTGCATTCTCTGCATTCTGCCTGGTAACAAGGTATAACATGATCTCCCGGCTGAACTTCTGTCACACCTTCACCAACACTTTCAACAATTCTGCAATAGTTTTTAAAAAATATTAAAAATCCCATCAACGGCCTCCTTTCGAATAGAAAACACCCCAAATTAACATAATCTTAAATACGTACCCTGCAGCCTCGTGACCAAGAATGCATGGGAAAAGACCCTCGGGATCCTGCATGGAAATGGTTTAAATGCTTGATCAATATACGGCATACCATCAAACAAGGGCTAAGACATTGCTACATGGCATTTCATCATTTTGTTTCCTTTGCCGGGTTCAGGAGCTTGTTAGGAAAACCATATGTGTAAAAATGCATGTAAGGCTAATAGACATAAAGCATCTTGTTTCCTCATCTCACCCACTTGGCCACAAAGTTGTAAGAGAATAATAATCCAAAATCTATCGCCAGAATTATCCCGACTTGAAACAACTAGAATGCTCTCCACAAAGCCCACCATGACTTCTAAAAGTACATTCCAGAATCCATAGTAATTCATGATAAGCACTAATGGAAATGAATATCTTCCAAACAATACCCCAGACATCGAATCATATTTATCCAATCCACTAGACATCTAGAAATTTCGTATTCCCACACATAAATCAGTAAGAAATTCCAATACTCATCTCTAAAAGTTGCGCTAAAATGGCCCTAGTCGCCCCTAAGCATGATATGCATTGTTGAGCCCATTCTCTATAAGCTTAAGCTTTTAGAGCAGATGGTAACTTAACATGGTATCAGAGATCTGGTTTGGCAAGGTCTTGGGTTCAATTCTTCCCGCTTGCATATTTGGTCCCCCTTTATTATAGTGCAATTTGCACTCAGTTTATTTGTGCACTTGGTAGTGGTGCACCTTAATTAATCTCTTCACGTGCAATCGGGGGCTTGCACGTGAAGTGTTAAGCATGATATGCATTGTTGGGCCCATTCTCTATAAGCTTAAGCTTTTAGAGCAGATGGTAACTTAACACCCCTAAACCAAGAATATAAATTTCATCAATCAGTAAGATTTTGCTTCCAAACAAGACCAATGATCTCCCAAACCAATCCGATTTCACTCAAATCTCTATATTAAGCATTTCAAAGTTAAACCAACGACAATATCCAGAAAAAATAGAAAATGAAGCGAGCAACAAACAATAACAACACCTTGCCACTCCATGTGTAAGCATCAGTGTGGCACAAAGCAGTGAACAATATCTTGACCCGAACTTCGCCCGCCTGGGGTGGGGCCACCTGCACCTCTTCGATCAGCAACGGCTTGTTCGCCTCCCAGGCAACCGCCGCTGTTTTCCATTTCGTTGCAAAAAAAATTCACCACAAACAGATCACAATCAAAATCAAAGGTTTCCACATGCCTCAAAATCAGATACACACAATTAAATGTGTTGTGTGTGCGTGAGTGAGAGAAAGAGTGTGTGTAAAAGGATACCTTTGCAGGTGATGACCTGTCCTTGTGTAGCCATGGATGCGAGTGAGAGAACCACAATTTCTCAGGAGGAGTGAGAACCGAAGCAGGCTGTAGCCTGTAGGCTATATCTTCGTGGACTGTAATGAGTTCAGATCTGACCCGAATTGTCGACTTGGATCAGAATCGTCGGCCCATATTTGGGCTTTTAAATAGCTTCTATTTGGATTTTGGTAATTGGCCCAATAAAATTTGGACCCCAAAATGGATTCAAGGGACACCACCTAGCATCCTACTGGCCCAACTCATTGGGCCCAACCTAAATTCTGAGATAGTGTTATATACTTAGGTGGACATCTTGCCGGTCATTGGTTACCGAGATTGGTTCGTGAGAGAAACGAACCAAGATTCAACACTTTTTAAAGCTTATTAATATACTGAGCTTGGGTAAAAATGTTAATAATTACGTAAATCTTGAGGTCAAGTTTGCGTTCGCTTAAGACTGGCTCGAGAGATGAGTAATTCAAGCTTGAGCTTAATCTGAAGCTCGATTAGTTAAGCAAACAGATCGAGCAACCTGACCTCGACTCTCGTGGACTTGTTTATAACCCCAAGTTGCATATATTGAAAAAAATTCATAATAATGAATTCATTGGTATATTGAGAAATATACACAAAATCAAAGACACCTAACTTTTTCATACGAGTATATGGTACATGATTTTTTTTTTAAAAAGTAACCATGTGCAAGGCTGTTTTTGTTCAGTTGATTAGATGGCATGACAGTGATTGAGAAGTGACTCATTGATATTGATAAAGGCTGTCTATGTTCTTCTCAACCAGAACCACCAAACTTTTTTTGTAAAAAGAATAAAATAAGTTATAGCCGGACAAAATGTACAGCGACAAATAGGATTTTACCAAAATCCCACTCAAAGCATATTTTTTTTCTTTCGTAACCATTGAAAACAAATTCTGAAAAACTCCTCATGGGTCATGCCATTGGGTGGACGGTGATTTGCCATCTTACATGCTAGTGGAGCATGCGGGTTAATAATTTTTAAAAAGGCGTATTAATTAAGATTTAAAAAAGTTAAAAATAAAGATAAGTTAAATTAATATTATATATATTGTTAAAGCACAAGTACATTATTTTGTCAATTATTTAATAACTTAAATTTTTAAAGTAATTGATAACTTAACATAATATATAAGTTCTTGGGTTCGATTATTCCCTCTTTTTATTTTATTTCTTCTTTATTATAATGTAAATTGAACTATCTACTTGTAATATTAACAGTGATGCACTTTGATTTATCTGTTCACTCGTAATCAATGACCCGTACGTAAAGAAAGAAGAAGGCTTTTGATAAATAATTAGCGATAGGCATTTGGATACCTTATAATAGTTTGCCGCGTGGTGTGGGAGTTGGACCTCATGGGTCATGCCATTTGTGTGGACGGTGAGTTTGCCATGTGCCATGGAAATCAATAAAACAACGTGCTATTTTTGAGAGGAGAAAATATATAAAAACCAAAAACAGAAAGGAGTTCCCCAAAGCAAAAGGCTGATGGTGTCGGCATCTTCAAGGTCATGATACCCTGGTCAAACAGTCATTAAGACACACCATCTAATTGTTCCTTGCCACGTACCATTTGTGTCCAATAACTTCCTCAATCTTTGACCGGAGGAATCCTTATCCCTTTGTATACTTTTTCTTCGCCTTTTTGGCCACTAAAATGGGTTTTATAAGTGTACTATTCTTCTTTTTTTTTTTTACCGCTATCTTATTATTGTAAGAAGATTGTTGTAAGTCAGTGTGTAACAGAATAAATAACGATCATTAAATACATTAAGTGATATTTTATTAATACTTTTAATAATAAATAATAATATTTTTTAACGTCACAAAAAATGTATAAAAATTATTAAAAGACTGTAACTATCTTCTTATACAACTCTAGCAGTAGTTAAAAATTATTTTTTTATAGTTATTATTAAAATTTTGTATAGAGAGCTGATCAATTGAGAGTACTATCGAACTCGATCTCAACGTCCATCAATTGCAAAAATTCAAAAATTTACAACACCACCTCCCCCCTCACCACCCTCTAGTTCTATGTACTTCTATTCGACTCATTGAATTCTTCAAGGATGTTTTGGTTAAAATTTACGAAAGGGCCGTCCGTCGCAAATCGATGAACGGTCAAATGGAGATGGAGTGGCCGCTAACATCTCCCAGATATGAAAGGGCAAAAAGTGATGCTTCCAAATGAATTGCTTGGCCTTTTCTCTCTCCCGCTTTTAACTTTGAAGAGATTCCTATAAAAATAGTAAGACGTAGCCTACAAAAAGAGAGAGATGAGCAGAGCCAAGTACGCCAACTGACTGATGCATAACCCTCCTTTTTTCTTCTTTGCTTCACAATTTCACTGCACCCACACCACCTTTCTTACATGGCTGCACAGTCGTCCAACGCTGACTCCTCTCCTTCAAATCCCAGAATCATTGTTCAGAAAAACCCATCAGTCTCCCAACTCTCTGAACTTGGCATCAAGTCTTGGCCCAAGTAACTCTCTCTCTCTCTCTCTCTCTGTGTAATTGTCAGCTTGACCAGTAATTTTCTTGCGACCTTCAGATCTCAATGTAACAACATTAACCTGTTTTTGTTGTTCTTGTGATGTGATGACAACAGATGGGGTTGTTCTCCGGGGAAGTACCAGCTGAAGTTTGACGCCCAGGAGACGTGCTATCTGCTAAGAGGGAAAGTTACGGTGTACCCGAAGAACTCCGATGACTCGGAGGCAGTCGAGTTCGGCGCCGGCGATCTGGTGATACTACCAAAGGGGCTCAGTTGCACCTGGGACGTCACGGTTGCCGTGGACAAACACTACCAGTTCGAATCTTCTTCTTCTTCCTCGTGATTTTAGAGGGTAACTTTACTCGGTAATGTTAGAAGGTAACTTGGCAAGGTAAGTGATCTTTCTGGTCAAAGGGAAAACGATTAGTCAATGCCTATCGCATTCAAATTTAGCTCAATTATCTCTTTTTGCCTAAAATCCCATTTATTGCTCCTTTGACCGGTCAAGCTGCCTTTTTTTTCTTTTTTTATAGATAAGGCTTAACAATACTTTAGGGCCTGTACGCTTACGAGATTTTTTTTCTGTATTTTATATTCTGTTTTTGGTTTTTAGAATTTAGTATTCAGTTATAAAATCGTATTGTGTACTTTTATTTTTTTTCGTATCTACTTTTTCAATTTTTTCTGTACGTTTATCATTTTCGTTTTCACTAACTTTTTTCTGAACCAATTCATTAATGGACCCCACTATTTCCATTTCTAGGAAGACCCAGTGAAATGGGTGGTCTGATTTGGTGAATGTTTGTTGAAACAGGGTGGTAGATATGAGGGACAAGAGGTGGTATTCTGATACCATCACAGATGCACGCCGCCAACCCACTTAATGCACCACCGCCTACCCCACTTTCATACCCACAACCACCAACCTCTGCCTCTGCAACCACCGAATTAACACCCCTTCCCCCTAGATCTAACCACCACGTCACCACCACCATCACTAGGTTACCCACCCACCTAGCCCACGCTTACACACTTACGCCCACCATGAGCCACATACGCGACCTCCGCCGCGACATGCCTTCGCGAGCCACTGCGCAACCTTGCATAAAATCCTTTATTCTGCAGTCTTCTAGTTGTTCATACAAAAAATTGGGGAAAACCTCCTTAGGTTGATTCCCCTTTATGGCGGCACCGGGGGGGGGGGGGGGGGGGGTTGGTTGGGGGTGATGGTGGCTGTTTGAAATCGAAAATTAGGCTTTGCAAATAACCCTAATTTTTTAAATTAGAGTTTGAACCCAAATTATAAATATACAATACAAGGGCATTTTGGTCATTGCATCCCAACAGTTTTGTATTTCAGTATTTCCATTAAGTCAAAGGACATAAATGCCTATTTTTCAAACTTATGAACACGCGTATAATTTCACCTAAATTTCGGGGACATGGGTGTAATTAACCCTTATAAATGTTGTACCAGAGTGTATACCGTTTTTTTCATAAAATAGTACGTACTGGTGCCGTCTCAAATTTTTTATCAATAGTATATATTCATTGGCTAACTGACAAAATATACATATATTTTTTTATTAATAGCTTTTCTAGAATAAAATGTTTGTCCCATAAAGCTTGAATTAAGTTAATTTTAAATTAAATAAAATAAATAGTTTATTCAATTAAATTACCTCCTCTAGGATTATCTTCCCTCCCCCTCCTTCAACGATCTCATTCGCAAATCTTATGTAAGAATAAGTTGTTTGTTCAATAATAACGTATTCGGGTTCAAAACTAAGTTGTTTTGTGTGTGTATGTGTGCGCGTGTGTACTCGCACAATATGTGTGTAAAGCAGTATATCATATAGATAAAAGAATATGATCAAAACTTTCAGATATAAAGTAAATTAAAGTTAGTTGAGCAAATATTATGAGTAAGAAGTTACAGAGACTTTGATAGGTAGAAAATAACTTAAAGTGTTTTTCTATTTAGTCTTTATATGGTCAATTTACAAAATTTTTAATAAAATTTGTTACTTTTACATTTTTTAAAGAATCTGTACAAAATAGAATATCTCGGTCGGTACGTAATTCTCGGTCGGTATCACTTGTACTGGCCGGTACAACCAGTACAGAGCGGTATTTTGAACGGTGCAAAATGTAAGGAGTATCGTACTAGTAAAAGACAAAAACGGTGCGTACCGGCCGGTATTGATAACTATGGTTTGTCTGTCGCTTTTCGTAAATGACCGTAAAAGAGTTAACGTATGTAGTATTTTTTACCGCTTCATGACTGGTAGTTTATTATAAAATTAACATGATGATTGTCGAACGCACGAAGGTATGAATATTTCTAATGTTCTAGCAGAGAAAAAAAAAGCGTATTGTTGGGCTTCACCCCTTAAATTCATTACAAACACGATAAATTTATGTTTCTATCGTGAAGATATATTAATTTTATTGTCAAAATTGAAGTGGTTGATAAAATTTATGTGGATTTCGGTTTGGGGGGCAAATGATTTTGAATATTAGGATGCACATAAAAATAGATTTCCAATTCCATTTTCTCTTACGCCTAATCTCTTGTGCTTAAGATCTCCTTGTGTTATCTTCAATATTAATGATAGGGTTCTTATCCCTTTTGTTTTCTTATTTTTTTTTTAAAATCTCATACTTAATGCTTACTAGATGTTAATCTTTTATCAAAATTCGAATACTATTCAACTGGTAGATCTCGTTCATTTTGTACAAGCCTTTGGGTTAGTTCAAGTGGTTGAAGACATGAAATGAAGCCATGAATCCGAATGCGTAAGTAGAGATCACCAATTATCAACCCCAAATTTTGAGGTGTTAGAGATTTTATTCTATAAGCAATTGCATACAAGCCTTGGGATTAGAAAATTTACCATCAAGAGCTGCCCAATACAAACCATACAGTGTGATTGCCAAAAGTACCGGATGACACCCTGTCCGGTAGGGAATTGGATCCTTTGCTGTTACTAGGGTTATAGTAAAGATGTTATAACACTAATTACAGCCGTTGGATCAAAATGAACGTGCAAGATCAAGCCACGTCAAAAACTCTACTAAATACATCAAACGCCGCGTTTAGCGTGTTAATGGACGGCACTCTGCCGTTACCTAGATCTGCTAATCTTCTCTCTCCAGAAACACTTATCTCTCTCTCTAAGACTCTTCATATCTGGCGATCTTCCATTTTTCCGGCGACACCATCACCACCATTTCTCACTTCATCTCGCCATCCCCAACTACCGAACCATCTATTACCACGCAACATCTACACACATCCAACCTTCACCTCTGACGTCGCAATTAGAGGTAAACGAATAGAGAAGAGGAAGAAAGAAGACTTGTGATTCAGTTGGAGCCAGATCTGGGTAACTTAGAAGTACCCATGGATCGATTTTAGGGAGAAAGAGGGATTCTCGATCGGTGGTTGGCATGGATAAGGTTGAATGGCAGATCGATTGTAGAAAAAAAAGATCAGGGTGCCTCTGAGGTATGATCGTGATGGTGGTTTCGCGTGCAGATCAGTACCTGACACAGTGGTTGGATGTGGGCGTGAGAGGGAGACGAGACAGTGTTGTCCCGCTTTGTGATCACAGGAAGGTGAAGGTGAAGGTGTGTCGCCGACGATCGGGGTGCAGCAATGGACTTCACACTGGGAAGATGGGTCGTCTCTCCTCCGAACACTGCATTTTGGCCAATTTTATCTGCTTTCGTGACGTGGCATAATCTGGTGCATTCATTTTGATCGGACGATTGTAACTAGGATTACAGCATAGAGGATCCGGATCTGTCTGGTAGGGTATGTAGATATCTATAGAACAAAAGAAGATACAGGCTCAAAACTCCGAGAAAGACGTGGTTAGCACCTATAACTGCAGAGGCCAAAGAGGCACAATAGCATGAGCTGGGTCAAACCAGTCATGGTACACAAAAGTTCCAGCTCGACTAACATGAGTCACGAGGGCCCGTGCCACATTGAGAAAACAATCTTGACCTTGGGTAATATTTGCAGAATGCAAAATGCGGCGTCTAACACCTAGCTCCTCGACAATCGGGCCTTAAGGTCAAACAGCTGTGTACACAAATGCAAAGTAGGCACAAGTAGAATACTAACACAGATGCTCAGTTAACCATGCAAGCACCAAATTAACTGGCAGTGTTTGCGCCAAGGTTCACGAGAGAAGATAATCTCCAGAGCTTGCTCCAAGGTTGAGATTGCCCTGATAATTCTAGTAAGGAGATTGACAATTGAAGATGATGTAGCATCTTGAAAGCCGAGGAGACCGTGAAAACGTCATTCAAGGAATCGGGCCATTATCATTTCATCGGGCTTGTTTTGGTCTATTAACTTAATATAAAATTCAGTTTGGCAATCTGTGGTGGAAAGAGTTGCTGCAGTTTACCCTGGTCGAAAATATATGTATCCAGAGTAATAAGTCCGCCACACGCCATTTCTCAAATAATGAAGCTGTCAAGTTCCTCAAGTGAGATGGTCGCACTTCCGGTATCCACTAATCGTTCGATATGAATATGGATAACCCATCTGCGACCTGGTGCCGAATGCCCGCTTTAAGAATATCCCACCATCATACTTTGCCACACAGATGAGAAATTTTCCCTACTTGGGACTTCTTGAGAAGGAATTTGAGCACAACATTGGCCACACAAAACCTTAGAGGGTGTACGTTTACAATTTTCGTTTTGTATATTTGTATTGCTTTTTTCGTTTTTCATATTTTTGTATCCAATCACAAATATAGTTGTGTACTTTTATTATTTTCACCGTTTTTTTGTATCTACTTTTTTCAGTTGTTTTTGTATGTTTACCATTTTCATTTCCGTTTTCATTACTGTTACGACCATTTTTTTTCCGATATTACCCTTACTATAGGGATGATAATTTGCTATTATACCCTTACTTCATCCTCCAAAATAAACATCCCGCCCCACTTGTCAGACCTCTTTCACACCACTCAACCATCTTCTCTACCGTTCCAAACACACCTGCCATCTCTCTTTACGCAAACAACTTTTTGCTTCTCCTCCTTCTATTGACTACATGCTTGACTTCCCCAAGGAAGTCGAGGTAATGGCCGATGCCTTCTTTGGTAATCTCGTTATGGATTTCGGCGAGATCTCGACGGTCACTGCTGTCAACAACTTCAATTCCTCCATCTCTGGTAGCGAGTACCAATTTTTTTTTCTCCAAAACCCACTTCCTACAAATCTGCCGCCCCTTTATGATCTTCCATTCCCTTCCCCTTGCATCTGTAAATTTCTGGAATCTTTCATGGTGATTAGTGATTACGATGGGATGAAGAAAAAGCATAGAAAGAAAGATCTATCATGAATCTTTCATGGTGATTAGATGTATGATTTTTTAATTGCATCTCCATTGTCTCCACCCACGGCTGCCATTACCAGCCCACTAACCTTCTGCCCCATATATTCTAGTCATAACCACCATCTTAGATCAGCAAACAGCCCACCAACATTTCTTCCCTCTATATTGCAATCAACCTAAATAAAACGAGCACACCCTTTTTCACCTACAGGCTTGCCAACGGTCATCCTAAAGAATAGCGATGATTAAGCCTATGATTAGTGTGGCCATTTGATGATGATCTTAAGATTGTTTGGTAGGGGACGTTGATGAGGATGTCGGCGTGGCTATAATACCTGATCAACTGTGGGGTGAACAAAAGGATAGAAAGGAAGGAAGGGAGAGAGAGAGGTCTGACAAGTTGCAGACTTGGGAAGAAAATGGGTGAACAGTGATAGGAGAAATTGTTTTCTCTGACACTAAGTTGAGATTGTTGAGAAAAGTGAAAAACACTTAGGTGTTTTCTGATTGTTGACACTATTTGAGTATTTGTATCCAAAATGAAACAGAAAATGGTAAAAGTACACAATAAAAAACATCTTTTTCATCATCATTATAAAAACAGATAATGAATATGATAAACATACGGCCCCTTAGACACTAAACAAGGATGGTTTTCATCAAATGGGTCATGCCTGCTTAACGGTCGCACAATACCTTAAGTACAAAATATTAAGATTTCTTCTTGTTAATATTTTTGCATATGTAAGATGTGCATTATACATACAAACTTCGACAAAGATTAAGCGAGGCATGTATCTAATTCACCAAAGTAATTCCCTGTATACCCTTTAAATTTCAACTTCTAATCAAGTCCCTTTTGTTTTTTCCTGTCCGAAAAAGTCCCTGATGTAAAAATCTACATTATGTGAAACTTTCCGTCCACTTTTTTGGACAGAAGGCGTTAAACAGAGTATTATAAATGACAATAAATTAGGGGCATTTTAGGAAGATCACTAAAAACCCCGTCGCCACCCCCTTCACTTCTTCTCAGACCAAAACCTCTCTCTCTGTCATAGTTACAAATATCATACCGGAGTGCATACCAGTTTTTTCCTTGAAATAGTACGTTCCGATACTGGTACCGTTTCAGATTTTTCATCAATTATATACATTTATAATGATCATTTATTGGCTAACTAAAAATATATACATGTATTTCATTTCTCATAGTTCTTCTAGAATAAATTTTTTGCACTTAGAAACCTTGAATTACCTAATTTCTTAAATAAGTTTGTTTTCAAAAAGCTGCTTATTCCCGTATAGAAACATTAGAAACAAGTAGCTTATTTATTTAAATTACCTCCTCTAAAATTATCCCTCCTTTTCAACTATCTCACTAGCCAATTCATATAGAAGAGTAAGTTCTTTATTCAAGAATAACATTTTTAGATTCAATAATAAACTGCTTATGTGTGTATGCATGTATGTAGAGCAATACATCATATAGAGGAAAGAGTATGATAGAAATCTTTTAGCTATGAACTAAATAAAAGTTAAGAGAAAATATAAAGAATTTGAAAATTGTAATGAGAAAAAGGCTACAGAGGCTTCGGTCGATATAATAATACCTGCAATTTCTTTCTATATAGTCTTTATATCGTCAATTTACTAACAAAATTTATAATTTTGACATTTTTTAAGAACCACTACAAAACGAGATATCTCGGTCAGTATTACATGTACGCTGGTACCGACCAGTACAATCAATACAGAACGGTATTTTCACTGATACGAAATGTAAGAAATATCGTGTCACTAAAATGCAAAAGTGAAATGTACTGACCGGTTCAAAACACAATATCTTAGTCTCTCCCACCAAATCTGGGTCCACCGTCCTTGCAATCACTACCAACACCAGTACAAAACATAATATCTTATATTTTTATGCTATTTACTTAACCACTTATTTGTCTGGTTGTTCATCTGTTTTAAATTAATGGGTTATTTCTTTTACCACCATCACCCCAATTGGGGTTGTGATAATGTGTGGTGGCAGTGGTTGGTGGCGGTCGTCACGGGTTTAAAGTTAGGCTGTGCTGGGTTTGAAATTGACCACATCGTTGCACTTATTAGCGGCAAGTCAACGACACAAAATCCGGTGCCAAAATGGCGGCGTTGGATCTGATGTGGCCAACATTGACTGGATCGGAAAGCAGAATAGCAGATCGAGCGTTGTGGTGGTGGTGGCGGTGAGAACTCTGTGAACGAAAGGAGGGAATTATGTGTTTGACACACAAAGAAAGAGAGAGACTTTAGGATACCCATTTTTTTTTATGATTGATCTACCTGAAATGTCCCTATCCTTTTATCATCTACGTTTGACGCATTCCGTCAGAAAAAAGTGGACAGGTGTCACAGAAAATGAACTTTTACTTCAGGCATTTATCCAGACACGATGAAACAAAGGGGACTTGAGAGGTTAGAAGTTGAAACTTACAAGTACATACATAAAATTAGTCCTTACTTCACGTATAGGGAAATATGTTCCAAACTGGTAGAGATATTGGCCGATCAGCTATAGATTTTACAGCTTTTGGTTTATATGTGAATCAAAATGCAAATGTTTGCGTATTCATCTAAAATCAACTTATAGCATTGCGTGAAGTCCAATGAAGTGAACGTAGAACAAGTCAGTCCTAGTTCAAATCGAGAGATATTTTTGTTATAAGTAGTCATACAACCGTGATACCACGTTGCTATGTTGAGATGAAATCATGGATTCCATAGCTTTTTATGCACTTCAGCAGATTCCATTGTTGACGCTGGCTAAAACCCAAGGATGAACGCATGTCTAGTTGGCCTTGCACATTTGGTCAAATAGTTTGGTTTTGCAGAAGATAATATTGCCCTATTCTTCAAAGCAAAATTATAAACAACTCAACAGGTTGAACGCCAGTGTCAATCCCAAAGAAAACGCAGCTCGTTTAACTCAAGCAGCTAAACCTCAGCTTTTACAATGGAAACGCAGCTCAGTCAGAAGCAGAGAGAGCATATAAGAAAGATTTGTCATTAAAAGGAAAACCTTCATGTTGCATAAGTTGAACCATGAATGTACATGCATAAGAAGAGTTAGTTGAACCACCCAGTTCTGACTAGCTGCATCGGCAAACAAAAAGGTATGAAGGTCAGTTCCTGAAGAGTACTTGTCAAGGCATCTTTCATGCAGCAGGCAACACCATTTTATGGTTGGAACAAATATTTAAGCTCGATCCAAATTTTATAAAGCAACATACAAGTTTTGTTAATTACAAGTTTTGATACAACCTCAACGGATGCCTAGAAAACAGAAAAAGACAGAAATTGCAGCGACGCTAAAGTTCACTCTGTATAATCGTTTTACAAGTAAAAATTTAAGAGGCACCCGTACACAGGATGAAGAGAAAGCAAACATCTGCAAAGCCTGCCAAACCCTCCTCTCTATTTTCTCAATGGCGCATCAGCAATTTTTTTTGGTTGCTCGAAGTCATTCACACATGTAGGTAAGTTCTTAATATGCTATCAATGCAGTACAAGCTCATCTCCTCGAAATAGAGATCTAATAATGTACAGTTGGAGAGAGAATAAAAATGTGGACATGGTAATTGTGTACTCTTACATCACTGGTAACCCTATCCAAGAACAGCTCACACAGAACAAAAGAGAAACACCTCAAAGCTTCAACAAGGGGAAAGGCATATCAATTTCCTTAAAGAATCACTAAAAAACATACTAGTAATTTTAAAATTTTGCTATAACACGTAATAGATGCAGATCAGAGTGTCGCATGGAGGGGAAAAAAGCTACCAATGTGAGTTGCAAGCCATGTATTTGAGTCCCTACCACCAGCCTCTAGCATTCTAAAGCGTACATCTGAACCTGTAGCAAATAACAAATCATCTCAGGTCTAAATAGCCAATTAACCTAGAGTGCCAGTTGACCAGAAAAAGAAAAGGAAAAAACAGATGAACATCTTATTCATTATGACATGACCGAATGCTGGCTCAGTAAACGTGAACGCCAGCCCTATTACCAAAGCAATAGTGGCTGCTGCCAAAGCAATTAGTTGCTTTAATTTTGTGACTGGACAAAATTTGCCTCTTCCCCTTCTCTCTCCGTGCCCACTTCGCTCTTTCTCTCCACTGAACACATTGAAGACCCATCAGATACAAAACATTCGAGGATTGCGGTGGGTTGCAGCAACGACGGTGGCCGATATAACTAAGAAAGAGAGAGAGAGAGAGACAAAAAAGACAGAAGGTGTTGATCTGGGTAGTTTCTTAGGGTTTCGATGTGGAATATGGTTGATCTGAGCCGTTTACTGGGGGTTGTATACTTTTTTGGTGTTTGGAATGGGTAATGGCGGTACCGGTGGTAGGATGGTGGTCTCTTAAGGTGGTGGTCGACTTTGGTGGATTCTGAAAAATTAGCGTTTGTAATTTTGCAGGCACTTTTGTAGATCTCCAGCTATGGTGCCGTTGTTGTGGTAATAGTAGGACAGCAGTGATGGAGAGAGGGGAATTTCTGGTAAGGGACACCAAGGTATAGGGAGAAAAAAATTTCTTTTAGCTTTTGCAAATGTCACTATTGCTTTGGTATTAGGGCTTGCCTAGGTGAATCACATCTCACATGGCACTTGATTGTGCATATATACATAAAAACAGTAACTACAATTGCGTATAACGAACTTTTCTATCATCCCTTTCAGCTTTCATGATGCAATATTCTGGCGTCCAAGGGTACTACACGAAATGGTAGCGCTTCGCACAAAAAAGGCAATTATAAGCAAAATTCAATTTGGACAAGCATAAAACTTTTAAGGTGCCTAGCAGATCTAACCCTGGTTAGCCACGTGATAATATTCAATCCTCGTTATCAGTCATAGTACAAACTCTAGATTCCGGAAGTGAAATATGAAAAAAAAAGTAAGACAAGGAAGGTATAACCACCATCTGTTGTAGCAAGTATTACCGTGTTGAACCTTAATTCCTAAAAGTGGTCAAACAAATACATCAAAAACAGGGCATGCTTTTACAAGCATAAACAAAATTATTAACCTTAAATACTTCAAAAACTATTAGACAAGTGCTAAAATCGAAAAGATGGGTAAGAAATCGAGCTAGAATTTTGTACTAAAAATGCAAAGCAAAATTACTTTGACATTACAAACTGTAGCATAGAGAGTTTCACTGCATGGATAGTTATCTATTTGGGTTTAATCTTATCTTTTACTTGTGAGAGGTGGGGGGAGGGACATTCATCTGAGGAAATTATAAATGCTGAACATACTATCAAATATTTGCTAACAGAAAAAAATCCATCAGAACAACACTGATGATAGTTTCAACAACTACAGCTTTACCTCAACCATGTTCTCCTCTGGAGAGAGATTTAATCTCGTACAATCCAAGCCATGAGAACCAGTATATTGCAGGACCCTAAGCTTGCCTTCCTGCATTAACGGTAAACAATTGCATATCATTTAGAGTTTTCCCAGGCAAAAGTTTATTGACACCGGCCACTCTTATCTACATACCTTGGTTCCATAGATAAGGCCTCCCCCGGCCAAAGGATGAAAGCAGGCTACATTGACCTCATCTTCAGTACTCGGGAGGACACTCACAAGTTGCATATCTGATACCCTGTACACCTGACTCCAGGAGTTCGAATAACTTCATTATCAAAAACCACATAAAGAATTTACAGAAATTAACTGGAGATCTTATATTCAACAGATACTGCATTAATCCAGATACTTTTAGGAACTCCATCGATCTCTTCATCATATGACCAATTGGACAAGATGAAATAAACTACCAGCACAAACAACTAGGACAAGGTATGCAAAAGAGAGGGGAACTTATGTGGAATATGTACAAATTACACGTGTTTGTGTGTGTGTGTCTATCTCTTAATCCAATACACCAAACTCTAAACCCAGATGTGTATAACATTTGTGTTTAAAGCCAGGCAAGGTACAATAATCTTTTAAATCTAATATAGCCCTCCCTCCCTCCCTGTGTATGGATGGAACAACGCCACCATAGCTTCATCATCCAATCTCACTTTCCCCACGCAAGTGCTCCGTTTACACAAGGCCCTCACTGCGGAATCACTTTCACTAATGCAACGAGAACATATAGTCAAATAGACCATCAATGATGGTGGTCGTTGATCTGTTGGGTAGTTTTCAACTGTAATGGGTCACCAATCGCATTTTTGGTTTGAATAATGTATTTCTCAATAGCTGCACTATGTAGTGCGCAATCATGGCATTATATTATGTTTTAGGGTCGATACATGCATGTATGGATATATACACCGCCGCATTGGCCCAGATCATCTACATGTAAAGCACGTCACTGAATTCTGCAAGTCATTCTTATTAAATGCAAAATTGATTTCTAAATATCATATAAAATCACTACAAAGGCATATAGAAACTAGTGAAGGACTAATGTAGATAGCAAAATAACACCCAACTGAATTTGATCTCTAGTAGAGATAAAAAGTCATCTCATGACTACATACACTTCTAACAATGAAAACCATGGAACAAAAGATTCAATTTCACAGCCATAAGTTTTACCTCTAAAACTGTGTAGACAGGTAATGATGTTTCCCCATTAACAACAATGCTTTTGAGAAGAGAACTATGACGACGACCATAAGCAAGCAGTATGTGCTCAGCGTTGGGCGAAAACTGCACAAACAATAATTATAGGTGTTATATATGCATTACTTAATACAATTATACAGCTGTGAGCCACCATGTCACTCCAATTAAATTACAAATTTCGATGTGGTAACCCGACATAACTAAGAGATTCAATTACTAAGATTTCAATCAAGGCCATTCATATATGGCATTTTTTCATTTCCAAGTGTCCACCAAACATTGCGAGTGGTTACACATTCACTGTACCATACAGGAACCTATATACCCTTGTTTAATGAGCAGATGGGTATTTGAGCATATTATCAAAAGAAAATACAGCGACAGTATACGACAAACTATTGTTCAACACACACAAAGGCATCCAGTTCAATACGCCCAATGGTGTTCCGCGCCAATGTTTTCCAATCTCCCTCCCTCCCTATGCAGAAACATTTTTTCAGGACAGGTGGATTTGCAACAAAAAGAATAAAAAAAGATGATCATACTTTAGGAAGAAACACCAGCTAGTTCATGCAATACCGAATAATTCAAGCTTTCCCAAGAATCCATCCACGACAACACATTTCTAGACTTATCTTCTAAATTACAGGAAAGGCAATTGACTAACTGGGAACTTAACATTTCTCCAGAAAGTCTATATAGTAAGTTTTTCATATAAATTCCACCCATAATCTTTTGTACGTTGAGCAAAGACAATAAATATAAGCGTTGTTCTTGTGGCTATTGATACAATAAAGTGCATCTAACTGTTATGCGTTGAATTAAAGTCAGCTAAAGGCCTTAATCCATCATGTAACAAATATTGGCATATTTAAAAGAACAATATGAGACAGAACGATATCCACCAAATCAATGATAAGAGTTTTTCACATCTCCTCGAAATAACTGACCTGGATTGAAGTTAAACAATGAGCAGCTCTTATTGCCGTCGAAATGAGCACCGAACCAAAGCTACATAAGTAGACTCAACATCAGCCTACCGTTTTGTTATTACTACGTGTAAGTAAAGATGAGCATTACTACATAGACCATCTGGAGAAGACAAGACTAAACCAATGAAAAGAATTAAAATCAGGGTCGAGGCTTTACGTTGACTCCTCGAGCGAATATATGCGAAGCTCATACGTGACTTGGCATGCAGAGGTTGGGTGCTGGGTTGGAGATGTTGCAGCCCCTGCAATGTTTTGATGGAGTTGGGATAATGATCCAGGATCGGTCTCAAAGTGAGGACGTACGATTGCAACACAAGCAGCCAAATATCTCCCACAAGGTGAAAAATGGGCCCCCATTTCACTGCAATCATATTTGTACTAAAAATCAGAATGCAGCCATATACAAGCTTACATGAGGACAGATTCTACTAAGCTGAAAAGCATGCCATATGGACTGCAAAAGTGAGTTCACACGCAAATAAAGATAGTATTTGAGTTCCTGTAAGCATGTTGGCCACTAAGAGAAAGCATGAGCACAAGTGAGAGGTGCTTTAGATACAAATTGTCCAATGCTCATTCATGGCCTATTTGTTAGGAGTGGGAAGCTTTAACAGCTTCATCATTGTGCTGCACAGCACTTTTAGTTTCTCTTTTTGTAAACTACAAAATATAGGGGTACCTTTTTCCCTATAGGAATTAACTAGCAAAAAGAAATTTACATTACTTTTAGGAGATGTGGATTGGAATAATGTGAATGCGTCTAAATATTGCAAAACCAGATGATCCATATAAATAAACCTCCGTCACATCCTTCCCCACGGTCCCCACCCACTCCCACAACCCCATCCCTTTCCCTCCCCAAGGAAATAAGAGCTAATCAGATTGCAAGTGCTTCTCTCTATTATTTTGGTATAGAACCACATGTTCAACAGCATGACAATTTACTTGGTAAAACTAGAAAACAATGACAAGCTTAGAAACCTACAGTTGGCAAGTCATACCTGCAAAGGACTGCATGCGGTATGGTTAGGCGGCACTTTTCATCGTTGAGCGGGGTACAAGGATCTTTCAAATCATGAGGCCATATTCTTAACTTCACGGTGCAAGGCAATTCTGCAGCTGGTGTTGCAGCCAGTGACATAGCAAGTTCAGACTGTATTCTCACGGGCAGAGAACTGCGCCCGTCATTTGGGTTGCTGATAGAGGGAGCACCTTGCCCAAATTCTGGCGAAGAAATCATATGGACACGCGAAGAATGGTCACCCAAGCCAGATCTTGCTACAGAAGCTACAGGAAACTCCCCATTACAAGGAGCCAAATCAGATGTCAAGGTGGAAGAACCAACCCCAGTATAGCTAGAAGAATACCCATGAGGCACACCACTGTAAGGTAGCACTGATGGCATGCCAGCTTGACTTTGGCCCAATAACCATCCTTGCAGGAAAGGGAGCTCCCAACATGTTGGGTCTCTTGAGGGTAAATGATGTTGCCTGTTTCCCGCAGAAACTCTACCAGGCTGACTAGGAATTGTTCCTGGTAATCTGCCATACTGGGAACTGATTGGCAGTGCACTGCCAGCACTAGAAGTATCCACATTACCTTGCTGGTGTCCCTCAAAGGAAGGGAGCTCACTAGCTTCCAGAGCATCCATTGCATCACCAACAGGAATTTGCATTCCACCGGGAGAATGATTAGAGACGGTGTCATCGCCTGTAGCATGTGCACTCAAAGGTACAAAAGTAGATGTCTCCATGGGAGATATCATATGATCGTTTGGTTCACTTGAATCAGCATCTAACTGAAACTGCACTGAGGCGGGAGCTTCAACTTGCATTCTACCTGAATCAATAACCCTATTGCGAACCTGCAGGTCTATCCTTGAATCAACTCTCGCCAATGACGGAAAGTGAAAGCGGGGTAAGGACATTAAAGGCAGCTCAGCAGCCGAGCTAAGATGATTGCTGGACTGCATATCACCCACAAATGCTGCAGGAGGATAATGCAACAAACTAGTAACTGCTGGACGTGCCACTGAGGAATCTGAAGAGTCAAGATCATTGACCTGCATATCAGTCCAATAGTGTAATCTATAAGACAGTAGAAGAAAATCAAACTGTGCTAATCCCATGGGAAAGATTTTACCTCAGCAGTTAACAGAAATGGAGCTCCATGTGGATGAAAATGCACAGCACGAAGTGAACGCTTAGTCTTCAACACAATAGAGGGCGACGAAGCATCTCCAATACTATTGTAATGCCATAAATAGAGCTGAAATTGATGTCAAGAGTAAACATCTTATCTTGTGCAAAACAAATACAAATATCTAGAGACATAATGAACATACAGTAAGAAAAACAAAATATCCATGATAGAACGATATGAATTATGTAAGTTTGTGATCAACACCTTGTGACCTGAAGCAACAGCAAGGAGTTCCCCTCCTGCATGGAAAGCAATGGAAGCAATGGGGCGGTCTGTGGGGCAGATAAATGGAGTGGTCAGATACACTAACAGGAACTGACCTGTAAGCTAAAAGAGCATACGATACCTCCACACACGCGCGCGCGCGCACACACACACACAGAGGAACTAGGAGCAGAAATTACAAAAATCACGGGATCCTATACACTCCGATGTATTTGCATTCCATAGACGAACTTCATGATCCAAGCTTCCACTTGCAAGTATTTCAGGACGCACTGGGTGGAACCTAACCTGTAAAGGCTCTATTAGGCCGTAGAAGGGTGGAACGAACAATGGCACACTACATCATATAACTCGTGTAAAATAGACCTGTGTGTCTCTTTGTGTGTGTTAAAATATTCATATATGTATGTGCTCATAAATCTCCCCTCAGCTGTCTGTACTCGTGTAGAGGGACAGGAGGGATTAGTTCGAAGGCTCAAATCTCTCCCACCAGTATACAGCAAATGTACATTTATACCAGCAATAAGTGATAGCCAGCCTTAAAAATTAATATCCTCCAGGATAGATTAACTCAACTATACGTATAGTGTGGAAACAAATTTTTGAACAAAAACTGTCACATGTATAAGACAAGGTATAATAAAACATAACTTCTTCCAACAGTTCAAACCCCAAACGCTGAAGTACCTCGTAAAAGTGGAGAACAGGAAAGACTTATTGGAAGAGATCAAGCAAAGTATCCTACGGGACCGCAAGGATACAATTAGAAGTCGTAGCTTTCAAAAAGTAAGTTTAATGAGCATTAACCATTCAAGCTGCCACCAAGGGTCTATTCTACATCATGTACTCGTTTCTGAACACCTAAAAGCGAAGTCGAATTCTGACAAATAAAATCAAACATATCTCTATTCGCATTCGGCATATACGCCAATTTGATGTAACTATCGGAAAACCAACCCATTTCCATTCCTCTGTGCAATTTATGGCCTCCCCCCTTATACCCATATGATTAGAGCACTCAACAATGCTAAATCTCTTTATATGCCTCTTTCAATTGCAAGTTTCCTATGAGTTTCACAGCCCAAAGGCACAGTTTTATTCAAGAAGATGCTAAAAAGCACATTCAATAACTCTATAAAATTAACGGTTGGGTTAAGGAACCAGCAAGTGAGTAAGAAAACTTGGACCGTACTCAAAAAATGTATCTTACCACCCAAGGTGTCCTTCGATGACCAGTCAACACCTGTAAACAGCTTCCAGTTTGGCAATCAATTACCTTTACAGTGTGGTCCCCACTGCAATAACGATATGAGTCAAATTTCATTCACAATGATCTGCAAGTAATGAATTCGAGGGACAAACATAAGCAACATCATACTGAGTTGACGCAAGCGTTTTCCCATCTGGACTAAATGCTGCTGCAATGGTCGACCTTGGAGGAGGCACCAAAGAACAATATGTGGCTGACAAATGCTGAAATGACTCCGCTTCTACCCTGAGACAGTTCAAACATATATATTGTTAGGCAACATAGTTCGTTCTCTAATGGTATGGCAAATACCACCGTCACAAGAAAAGAACCACATAACATAGAATTCAGAGCCTCGTAAGTACCAGGAGAAAAGCTCACGCCTTGCATCAGTCATTGCATCACTTAACGAGGACTGAATGTTCCTCTTAGCAGCTTCTCCCCACTGCCTTCTTGTCACACATTTCATTCTAGGAGATATCTCTCTCCGTGCTAACAGACCATAGACATTTCTACCGCTGAAAAAAAGTGAAGGAGATGAATCATAGAGTAATTGAATTGCATAACATGATTTGCTTCGAATTCTATACAGCAAAACTGCATGCAACTTAACACCCTGAAAGGCAGGCTAGCATGCAAAATCGCTGCTGTAAATGATGCCTCAAAAAGCCACTTAAACCAAGTTATATCATTTTCTAGTGCTTCTGCCCTAATGAACTCAGCAAATACAAATAAATTGCATGGCAAAAAGAAAAAGCAAAAACAACAGAGAAGTAGGCGCTAGATTTCCCCTTCAAAATTTTACAAAATCCTATTATACATGTCTTGACATGTAGATATTGAATTGGACTCGAATAGAAGTCACAGATTAAATAAGCATCGTTTGGCGAGTCAAGCTAGGATGAGACAATGAGTAAAGTTTCCAAGGAATTCGCAAAGAGATGAAAGCAGAAATCCTATGGAACGGCGGGAGGAACAGCTACTAATAATAAATACAAAAAGAACAATTTGATGGTAACCAAGGTGAAAACGATAAAAAAAATATGAACACTGATGCAAATGAGTTCCAAAAACAAACAATCACAGCATAACTTTTTTTGAGGTGTGGGTGGGGTGGGGGGTGTCAATAATATGGTGGTAATTTAAGACTTAAAATTTCCTTTGAACCATGAACTCGGCAACTTCTTCTGGAAAACGAGTATATCCAAACCAAGACAATTCTCAAGTTCTCAATTCACTCATTACGATCACAATTTTACGATCAACAAAGACAGCTATAATTCTCAATTTCGCTAATCACGATCATAAAATTTCGCTCAGCGGTAATATCAACGTAATTCAAGTAAAACAACTCTACATATATCACGAGAATGCAAAAAAATAAAGATTTCTCTTACTTGTGAGGGACTTGGGAGTCTGAAGAAGAAGATGAAGCCCCACCAGTCATTTGATTCATTGAGAAACAGATGATTGTTTTAAATAAAGCAGCAGGAGGGCATCAATAAGGCATCCAATCGGCCGAAAACCCTAGTTAAACTGTGTCTACCTCTCAAGCCGTGAGCCGATTTTTTATTGCAAATCGGGCAGAAAACCCTAATCATACACGGAGAGGGGCATACGGGTTTGATTGGGTGGAGATAATCACGCGGTGTGTAAGAGCTTCCGAAATTTTGATTTCTATATATGGTGTGTGGATTTCACACGCTCGGGGGAGTCGGTTTTCCGCTCGCTTTCTCTCTCTCTCTCTCTCTCTATATATATATATATATATATATATATCACTATTCGCACGTTTATACTAACCTCGTATGTTGCACATGACCACCAACGCTTAATTAAAAATTCATGTATCGAATATTAATAACAAATAATTTTATTTTAAATTTTTTATGAGTTTTTTTTTTCATTTTTAATAACAATATTAAGAACATATGTGTTGAGGTTTTTACTCATAAAACTCACTTAAAACAGTACAAAAGTTATACAACTTAAGAAAAAATATAATAGAATATTTTATATGATTATAACAATGTAAAAGGAAGGAGATTAATTTTGTTAAATTATAGAAACATGTTATAGTTGTATAAAATATTGAAAAGTTTCAAGATTTGAATAAAATATTGATTAGAATGAGATATAAATTGAGAATTTATGGAGAAAGAGAGATTTGTTTTTAAGTAAGACATGCTGACATGAAAGAGAGAGAAAAGTAAAATTTATATAAATTTAAATTTTAGTCACCTAAATTTTAGAATCTATTTTATCGTGACTAAATCTTATCTTCCTTTTTTTTTATCTTGATTTGTCTCTCTTCAAAAGTCAGTTTTATCCTGAATTGTCTCTCTTCAAAAGTCAATATTTGCTCAGATTAAGGTACAATTGTATCTGTGTCAAGCAGAAGAATTGCATCATCTATATCTTCCCAAGAGAAGCGTCACTTTCCAAGAATGTTAACTGGAAAATAGGGATGGTAAAAAAGGACCTAACCTTGTATACTTTTTCAAACTTTAATACGGATTGTGAATTTTGGCAACAAATAAAAATGCGGAAAAGCATAATGTAGCGTGAACGTAGGCATTCCCAGATAAAACATCAAATCTTCACAAGGTTTACAGCATCATAAAAACTAAGATGCAGGTCAAAAAACCTACGGTATTTTTGGGAGAATGGCGATATACAAAAAGCACCAACTGCAAAATTTTAAAAACAAAAAAGAATGGAAGACATTTACTAATGCATCGGAATAAAGGAATGCGGGCGAACTAGCTATATACATGTATGCGTAGTGTGTGATTCCATTCTCCTGCTCAGAGGAGCTTCTTCGACTGCGTCTTCTCAGAATGGCTTGATCCCCATATGCGAATTGTTTGATCGTCACTTGCGGATGCTAACATCTGAGGCCTCCTTGGATTCCAGCTCACACAGTTCACAGTCATTGAATGGCCAGAGAGGACCTCAATTGGTCTGGAACCACGTCGATTCCAAATGTACACCTACTAAGACACCCAATGCAGAGTTTGGTCACTTCATTGGAGATGGAAAATTGCAGAAACTCTATGAACGGGCATTTAACAAGTATACGCAGATTATTCAATGGTTGGTAGCAAGAAAGAAAAGCTGAATTGGGAGTCTGGTAAAGAAGAAGCATACCTGGGAATTCTCACTGCCACTGGCAATAAATGTGCTATTCAACCCACCAAAGCAGGAACGTATCACATACTTGAGTTGCCTGTGCCCCCTGTACTTCAATGGTTTCTCCCATTTCCCGGCAATATCCCACATATGGATCTCTTGGCTGTTAAGGTTGACAATAAGGAACTTACTATCCCCTGATATAGAAAGGGATGTAATTGAGTGCTCCTCAGAGATGACACGTTCATTGTTTTTTTCCACATGGAATATCCGAATTTCCTTGTCAGCAAAT
The DNA here is from genome assembly GCA_033070095.1 of Escallonia herrerae. Lineage (NCBI taxonomy): Eukaryota > Viridiplantae > Streptophyta > Magnoliopsida > Escalloniales > Escalloniaceae > Escallonia > Escallonia herrerae. The sequence continues at coordinate 27,185 of JAVXUP010003131.1, read as the reverse complement.
ATGCTGACAAGATTTTCTCCATCCGGTGTCACGGCAATATCTAAAACCTTAGGCATCCTCATCCCTTTCCATGCCTTGATCTCATTGCCCGCATGGTCCCACATGTAGATGCCCTTTTCATGGTCAGAGCTGCCACAGACGAGTCGCTTTGAGTCGGGGAACCAAGCACACGAGCTAACAATGAAGCCATGATCACCAAATGTGTGCTTACATGTACCTGTTTCAACATCCCACAGTTTGAGGACTTCTCCATTTCCACATGTGAGCAACATAGTGTCATCAGGGCTCCATGCTACGAAGGAGACTGGATTTTGGTGGCTCCTTAGTATGTGTTTTAGGGTCACCTTACCATCTTCCAGCACCTGGAAAAAATATTTCCTGAATTTGAATTAGATAAGACATTTCCAAACAGTGAACTCATTTTAAAAAATTGTACACTTCTAGTTTCCACCAAATTTAAAAGCACGAGGACAAACCTAAACAAGTCCAACACAACAAATATAAAGGTCAATGGGAAGAAAAAACAGTAGGCTTGGCTAACAGACTTCAAGTGAAAAAGATATCTGAGTTTTGTGAAGTTGGAGAAGCCGCTGAAGGCAGATTCTCGAGTGCTTCTGTATAAGGGTCACATTTTGGTAGGGTCAAAGACTGCTTTGTGAACCGAAGTCGGTGTTTCTTATCCTTATCATGTAACATGATTTTGTTTTCCTAGGTAAACAAATAAACATGCAATGACGTCGTCTAACCATAATAATAATTCCTTCCATATTGCCCTGTATTCATCTTTAGTTTTACTTTTTTGAATAGCAAGCTAAACATATATCTCCTGAATTGGCAGTTGGAGTCACTCAAGCCAATAAAGATTAAGTGTCCAACTTCCCAAAGGTGCGTGATTAAGAGGTTTTAACTTCCTGAACAACGGAAAGGAGAGAAATATGGAGTAAAATCAGTCTCCTAAACTCTGTTGTGTGACAATGCAATCAAAATGATGCGAATGATATATTAAAAGATTGTTTATTCAATCCCTATTACCCTGCCGGCATCACAGCATTATGCTTCATATACTTTGCCCAAAAGTCTACTTGTCTATCACAAAATCTGCAAATGGCGCAAACATTCTCCTTTTTGTTTAGTATATCACTACATTATCGGAGGAATAAAGCTTTGTAAAGGAAAGGGAACAGGAATGACCCATGTTTAGTAGTAAATAAATTCCAAGAAACCCACAGTACCAGATAATGAGATGCTTCTATAGTAACTATGCTTAAAACACTGTCCACGTAATCCTGCGTTGTGATCCGCAGAAATTGAGGGGAAAAGGGATAGAATCAGAAGAAAAGTGTGGTTTTAGAGTTGTTTGGGTACCCATGCACACTCTGAAAGCCACAAGAGTACAAGGTTGATTAATGATTGTTGTTTTAAGCACTTCTACTCAGGTGCTAGACTGAGGAAAAGTGTCTAGGCACCCAACCTCCCTGATGCAGAACTTTACTCTCAAAAAGTTTTAGGAATATTACACCTGCAATTAAAAGCATCCATGCTTGCTTCATGAAGTTCAACTTCAACTAAAACGTTCATAAGTATGTACCCCTCAACATTGTAAATCACGTTATATCCTGGAAAACAAAAGCACCCCTACCTCCTATATTTCGAACAACCACCTGCGCACCTGCTCATCCAAATTATTAGGAGTTCTTTTAAAGGAGCAAAATTTAGTACATTTGTTCAAGGACTAGGGTGACTAGGCAGCGCAGAGGCCCAAAAATGGCTAGTTACGCATTTGACATAATGTCTTGGTGAAAAGTTAGGACTGTTCAATAAATTTTTGGTTCAAGACAATTTTAACTAACACATGGAAAATCAAGTCCGGACAGGCTGTCAACATACTCACCTTCCCCAAGATGAATGACCCATCGTTAAAAAGTTCAGAATTTCATAGATGCAAAGAATGGTTTACATTTCGATACATCTTCAGGCAACAATGAGGAATCAAAGAAAACCAAATATCAAAGGAGGGTTAAACAAAAAAATGAAAGCACGCCCGCGGGGGGGGGGGGGGGGGGGGGGATGATTATCTCCAAGAGGAAAAATAGATTTTTCATCTTGGCAAGTTTACAGAGAGATGTTTTTGCTGTAGGTGCCACAGTGCGAGACAGCAATGACACGAAGATTTTGGCGTACTGTTCCTTGAAATGGTAACTCATCTATCGTTTTGGTGCTATTCTTTGAAATGGTAACTCATCTATTGTTTCAAAACATAAATGTGCTCGAGCTATACACTTATTGCTGGCTTCTTGGAAGCGAAACAAAGAAAGTAAGCATGTAACTTGGTCTTGACAGTCACACAAAAACCTAAGCACTGATACCCACTTTGCGCGGGTATTGATAGGGAAAGAACCCAAAAGCATGTGTATTAGAATGTTTAGGGCCTAGCGCCTGCCATTGTTTAGAAAAAGTATACATGTACATGTATATTAGAATGTTTGTGTTTCTCAACAATTCGCAGAATTTGGTCTAAGCTCAAACTCTGGTCTAATTTTAGACCAAACAAAGCAACCCAGAAAACATTCCTTACATGACTATAAACTAGTTATAGGAGCCCAAAAAAAAAAAAGGTGAGAGATGGCATGATTCAGAATATTCTTAAAATTTCTAAATAAAGATAAACAAGAGAAGACGAATTCTGGGGCACTGCATGTGGTGTGCTTAATGTCAAGGTTTATGCTCAAATTATGAAAATAACATATTCTGCCCCATATTTTAACTCGTGCTTCTCACTTTACCATATGTGTTTGATCCTTTCTCCAATATAACCTGAACTTTTAACAAAAGACATTGAAACGAAAGTTGGACTTGTCTCTTTATCTTGGTTCCTTCATTTTAAAAGATTCAAATGAACCTCCACACCCTACTTATGAAGGATTTAGTTTAGAGCACCTAGTTTTTGAATTGTGAAGCACGAAATTACAGGTCCAACAAGAAGTAATCCACCTCTTTCTGAAAGAATTAATATATTAATATTAACACTCAAATCCTTGATTATTTCACACATTGATAATTTCAAACCGTATAATACAAAAAAATATTGTAGTCCTGATGCATGGTGTCATAAGGTATGATTTAAATAATACTTCGAACTAGAGTACCTTTTTCTGAAAGAGTTTACGCACAAATGCTAACATTCAAAACCTTGACTATCTCACGTATTCATAACTTTGACCGGTATAACACAATACATTGCACTCCTGATTCCCATTGTCATAAGGTACGATCTAATTACCTCCCATATAATGGCTGTGCAGTCACTAGATGACGAGGCCAAGTAGTTGCCACTGCTGGAGAATTGGATGAACCAGACTTCATTCTTATGGTCTGTCAATACCTGCAAAAATTTGAAAAGCTTAGCTTATATTGTTAGCAATACACGTGCAGAAAGATTAAACCCCATCCTTGTTCCCAACAACAAAAGTGTCGTGTATCATAATTGAGGTTTCATTGTGAAATTCCACTGCACTAACAATTGACCCATACCTTAGAGATCGTCCTTTGGTTATTCAATACCGAAAGGTTCGTATACGCTTGAAAAATATCTTCCAAAGTTACAAATTATCGCTGAAGTACCCCAGGCCCAGACAAAGTCTTATTCCATACACTAGCCCTTGTGGTATTGACTTGAAATGCTTTAGGTCACTGCAGCAACTATCAATTTGCCTATAATCATCCTTCGGTTATTCAATATCGAAAGGTTTTCATACGCTTGTAAACATCTTCCAAAGTTATAAATTATCGCTGAAGTACCCCAGACAAAGTCTTATTCCATAAATTGTCGCTGAAGTACCCCAGACAAAGTCTTATTCCATACGCTGGCCCTTGTGGTATTCACATGAAATGCTTTAGGTCCACTGCAGCAACTTCACTTCAGATAAAAAGGGTTGGTTTAAGGTATAACCCTAACAAAGGGAGGAGGCAGGTTTCGCAGTTTGGGAAAAACAGTAATACCTACGTCAGGCAGTGGCCATGTCCCGATCTATGACTAAGCAATAAAACTATATCCAATTATTTCTAATCCAGGTGATGATTCACCTTCAAAACACACATTTTAAAAAGCTGCATTTGTATTACTTATTGGACATATACTGATTGCCAGATTACTGTATCTACTTTTTCCACCTTTCCTCCAAAACAGATTTGCTGTGCTTTTCTGGTAGAGCCCTATGCAAGAAAAGGGCTTCCGACATACCACAATCATTGAAGAGAGAGTGAAAAACAGTATGAACATCAGCCATAAAGAAGAGTTGATTTGTATAATGATATTCTACCCTATAATACTTATGTTACAAGATCAACATTGTATACAACTTATTTAACATTAGAATCTAATGAATTTTAAATTGGAAGGAGCAATAATATAACAACAGTGAGTAGCCCACCTGTGTGGTCTCTGTAGGTATCTGATCCCGACCACAGTAGTGGTCCTCATAAAGTGATACAGTGTCGAAAGAATTATGATACATACACGAATCTATCTGGGAATAAACAGCCATTTCAACCAGATATTCCAACCTTCTCTCCGGCAGGGTGATTGGTGGTGGAAGGATCATTTCCAATTCGAACAACAATCTTTTCCGCAATTCACGAATGTCATCGTCCTTAATTTCACCCAACCCCATCTCCCTCAACGAAAGTATTCCATAGGCAAGTTTGTGAACGTTCTCTTTCCCCACCTGCAATGCTGAAATCTGTTTCTGCAAAAGTACCAAAGCCGACGAGTCATCCCCTCCGCTCAAACACTCCAATAAACGCTGCTTGAACACGAGAAACAGCGCCGAAGCCCTTGTTTCATCTTTCAACTCCTTGATCCTATATATTGAATCGACACAGTCGTCCCATCTGGCATTAAGAACTTGAGATTTGATCAACTCGAATTCAGGAGATGTGAACGAGATACTGGACTCTGATTCCAAACAAGCCGCCGACTTTCTGTACCCCAACGAATGCAGACACTGGATAATGACTCTTACAAGTTCGTGCTTCTTGATTAAGCCCTTTTCATCAAGCATTGTCGGCGAATTATCCATAAAATACGGGAATTAAGCAGCAATTTGTGAATAATTCTTGTCTATGCTCTAGTATCATCATACTCTTCCATTTGCCATCATTAGCAGGAACTAACACCACTTACTACGCATTGAAATAAGAAACTCACAGAAACCCTAAAAGAAATTACAAGGCCTTTGCACCAGAAAAATCCCAGCTAAAAAAGATCCAAACAGTCTGAGAATTTCAACGACAACGTAAATTGAGGAAGCTAAATACCCGATCGATGTCAAAATACCAAATGATTAACGACCACCTTGTGTTGATGAATTGTGTAAATAAGCATGAAATTTAAAAAAGAGAGCCCGTAATAGACAGAAAGCGATTCGAGACTAAAATAGAAATCGATAAAGCTGGAAGTGCAGTCGAATAATCTACGGAAAAGATCGGAGCTGAAATAATCGAAGAGGGTTAAGTGCAGTTTGAATCCAAGGTGAGAGAGAGGTGGAGTGGGAGATGACGGAGCGTACTGCGAAGTGTACGAGTACGAGGAATAATCCGACGGCGTCGTTTTCTGGAGTCCAAATGTACCCCTTGGGTCGTAATTTTGGAGAAAAATATGGTTGAAATATCAAATTCGTCTGACACGACGGTTTTCATGTAGAACTGACGAAAATTATAAGAAGAATCGTTGGTCCATCTCTTCGTTATTTGACACAACGGTTCCATGTAGAACTGACGAAAATTATAAGAAGGCTCGTTAGTCCATCCGTTAAACTTGAAATTTTCCTTTCGCGTGCCACTTTTTACCTTCTTTTTTCAATCTTTCTTTATAGCAGATCAAACCCCAACCCCTCCACCCCCGGTGCTCCACAGCACCATCCCAACACCACCAACACCGTACATAAATGCGTGCGCATACATGCACACAAGCATTGAACTGCAAAAGACACGCGCATATGTATCTTTTGGTGGTGGTACCGTGGAGATCATAATTCAGGTGTCGTGGTTATGAATGATACCACATGCCCGAACACTTCTTCTGGAATGAGTAGGCCATTTTGGTTTAGATAATTGGGGGTTAGATGGATAATCTTTGTTGGGTTCACGTCTAGGACACCATTGATAATTATATCGGGTAATCTTTGTTGGGTTTGTATCTAAGACACAATTGATAATGATGAGAGTTTGTAAATTTACAGAATAAAAGTGTAAGAAATGGACATCGAGGGGGGAGGAGGTTTGAACTTGCACATACACGCACAGATTTAACTTTAAGTTTGGATGTGGGGTGGATCCTGAGGTGACAGTGGCCCGTGGTGGTGTTGCGCCAACGCTAGCAACGACGGCGACTGATGGGGAAAGAAGGTTAATTTGATTTTGAAGTTTGTGTATGTTTATATAGTGTATGAATACTTGTTTTGGCATTTTCAAAATATATCGTGCTGACAAATGTATAAAGTGTATTAATTACAAATACAATTGAAGGGTATGTCTGTTAGAATCATTTAGAGTATAGACAGGTATGTAGCATTTTATAAAATAGACTCCAATAACACCGTAACTTGAAGAGTTCATTGATATTATCTTTAATTTTATACCGTTTGATTTGGTCGAGGGGAAAAGAATGATATTGTATTCTAGGGCGGGGTCAGGTTGGCCCTTTTGACATCTCTAGCACAGCCCAATCGCTTTGGTCTTAAACTAAATTAAGCTATTTTATTTTTATGTTTATTTCATTTATCTATTTGTTTAAATTTTATTTTAAGTACGCAATGACTTTGAATACATAAGCATTGGTTTAGTTATACAAACAGTGCTGAAAATGAAAAGGGATGAACTAATTTGTTTTCTTACAACATAAAAGGGATGTATTCAATAATTTGTCCATTTATTTATGCTTCTAAAAACGTGACCATATGTTGTGCAATTTTTTAAAATTCAAACGGTTAAAATGTTTGGGGTTAGAACTTGAAAGTTAAAAGACACAATGAATAATTGTCTCTGACAAATGTCACCACGGTGCCTCAAATATCTCTACAGACTAGAAAAATCATGCATGGCTAAGTGAAATTCACATTGATATATCCGAACTCACCTCATGATAGTTGAGATTGATGTGACCACTGTGGTAAGATTTTTAGTTTTTGTTAGTTTGGCACAACCGTAGTAGAAAATGTTATTTAGTCTAAGATCAATAAAATTGTTGAATTCTTCGTATAATAACGACTAGCTTTCCTTAGTCCTTCATTTTATTATATCAGCCTTCTATGATCGAGAAATCTCAGATGGTTCAAAATCACTATAGTATTTACTCTAATTTTAATGGTCGTTATGCGGTACTTGACTTAAACTTTGACGCATTTCTTACATCCAGATTCGTATTTGTAAGTTACAATCGAAAATTATTTGGACACTAAAGGCTTGGGGCGTACCTTATAAAAGTTAAAACTTTTATTTTGCACCCATTACACCTTGAAGTTAAATTCTTACCGCATGCCTCGCCTGCCTCGCACTCCTATCAGTGGAGCTCAGTCCTAAGTCCTAACCAGCTTCTCCTAGGCGTGTAATGCTCGACCTTTGCTTAAACTCCAAACCCGACGGTGACAATAAGAACTTTTCTCATGCAAAATGATGAGCCGAAGCATGTCTATCATCCACATGATGGAAATATTAAAAGCTTGTTTGGAATTGATCCTAAAAAATAGATTTTAGCTTAGATCTTAATGACTTTTTCAAAATTAATTTTAATCTATTTTAAGAAGAATCAGTTTGTTGTTTGGTAAAAGTAGTTATAAAAACTAGTTTAAAGTTACAAAACATGTGTTGGATAAATGTGTTTAAATTAGCTACACTATGACAAAATGACCATAGTGGACACTTAATAAATAAATTTATAATATCCATTTAAAAAGGTAATGTTAATGTAAAATTCATTTATATAACTATAATATGCAAATAAATTATCAAAAATTTATTTTTAATCACATACAAAATTTGTTTATTTCCTATATTAAATTTAAAACACCCAGATCTCACACTAATGCCTACAATATTATAAATTTTCTAAATTAGTTAAACGGTATGATATATAAATTAGAGTATCAGGCTTGATTACGAGAAAGACAATTATTTCATAATCCCCACTTTTTTTCCGAGAATATGGATTTTATCAGTTTTTAGTTTTTTGAGGTAGATTAAATCTCTTAATTTTTTCTTGTCAAACACCCACAGACCTGATCTAATTTAGATTAAATTTTATTTGACCATCTCAAAATTAATTCCAAATACCTTCTAATACAATCACATGACATTTAATAGGGGGAAGAAAACTTCGTATAGTTGGAAAGGGATTATTGATGATAAAGACATGTAATCGCGATATCTATAGTAAGCAGGTGGTTGAAAATGATATCAGGTCTAAATTCAGTTACGAGTCATGGTTTCTCGTGCATGCAACACTAGTAGTGTTTTCTAGGATTTCGCCTGCCTAGCATAGAGTTTACGATTATTATGAAACAACAACCACATTGTGCAATTGAAAACTTTTAGGGCCAAATACAAATAAAGATAAAAAAAAACTTTGGGGTGAAAATGGTAATGAATGTATAAGCAATTAATGATTGAGCTGCAACGGAGCACACTAGACTTGGCAAGCGGGTATATCCGCCGGGTACGGGTAAAACGGACCGGGTAAATTATACTCAGATTTTTTTGGGTAGGGTTTTGCATGATCCGTACCCTACGGGTAGGGTAATAACCCGCTGGTACAAGTCCTTTTTTTTCTTTTTTCTTTTTAACAGACATATATTAATACACTCTATACGGATTTTTTTTCTTTTTGTTTCTTTTGCAGTTTTGCTTATTTTTGCCAACACACTTCCTGTCTTTGGTTGTTGTAAAAATATTTTCACTTTTTAGTTTATCAAAAATTAAAAGTTATGACATATAAAAGTATTAGCATGTTAATTGTTATACCATAAGATCAATTGCAAGCATCTAACCCCATTCCCCAATCCCACCCATAATCCAAAAAATAAATTGATAAACTTTAAACAACAATTACATCATTACATGCATAAATTCATTAAAATTAATTTATGCATAAACTTTAAACAACAATTACATCATCACAACGGCGGTGGACAGGCAGATGTAAGCTTCTCGGAGGCCGTCAGAGCTGAAGAATGAGGCCGTGAAGGGCTGGCAAGAGTAAATAGGTGAGACCATGAGAGGGGCTGACTCAACTTGAGTCTTGACTCTCGACGCGGCTACAGCGACCAAAATCTTGGGCGGCGACGAGGCGGCCTTGCGTGAAACTGAAAGGGTTGCGTGAAACTGAAAGGGCTGATCTGATGGGGGAGTGACGGCACGATCTGAGGGGGCTGAGTGACAGAGTGAGTCATGAACTCACGATCTGGTCGCCGGTGACGCCTGATCGGAATCGGGAATCACGATCTGGTCACCGGCGTCTCGTGTGAGATGGGCTGGCAGCAGATCTATTGCGACCGCGTGAGACTCTGAGAGGGAGAGAATCAGATAAATGTGAAATTGAGAAGAAAATGTAGGGTAATCGATTCAGGGCACAAAGTTCTCTATATATACTTCAAAAAACGGGTAACACCGGGTAACCCGAAAACCAACCGGCCCAACCCGAAAATTACGGATCGGTTCGGGTACGAGTCAGATTTCGGCGGGTATTGAATATTGGTACCCGTACTTGGTATTTTGGATCGGGTACGGTTCGGGTAACGAATACGGTCTTATTTTTGCCAGGTCTAGAACACACACAATAAGTGCAAGCTATTAGTGACTCACCAAATACAATGAAAAGCTTGGAGGTAAAATCTGTAGCGTCTTTGGTTGCTTGAAGTGTTTGAACGGCTTACGATACTAGTCTTGAGAGTCTCTTGTAGCATCTTTCCTTACAAAAACTTTCAGGTGAGAACATCTGAACGACAAAAGGCGCCGATAGAATAAGGATTTCAAATCTCATCCTTCTTTTTCCTTCTCAACATCTCTCTCTTTCTCACTCCCTTTACATCCCTCCATCGATGACTCATCAACAACGCCACCACGTGAAAGCACAAGCTCCGAAAACCATCCATGCACATTAATGACACTATTTATCCATCCCAAGCCATTTCCAAAACAATCCTTCATTGATTTTGCTAAATAATTTCCTCGATTGTGAGATAATGTTCTCCTTTCAATTTTTCTCTCGTAGAATACTCTCTAAAATTTTTATTTAAAGTTTAAACTTATAATTCACCGTTTTAAATGCGCGAACCAAGATGCAAAGAAAAACAAATTTTGAAACTAAAATAATTTTGGCCTCCATATAGAGTAACGCTCCAGTCCACCACAGTCCAATCTCACAACAGGACATTGCATCTCTTAAAAGACTAGTCAAATAGGTACTCATGTTAATGCGCCAATCCGGTGCAGGACATTTACATTTGTCATTTTATTGGTTCGTGCAAGCACGCGCTGAGGAAACCGTGCGCCCGACACCATTCAAGTGCCGAAAAGGGGGTGCTGGAGCTAACACCGGCAATAAAGCGACCCACTTCACTTCACTCCACTACAACCTCTATCTTCCCCCCCCTCTCTCTCTCTCTCTCTCTCTCTCTCTCTCTCTCGCCGCAGAGCTAAATCTCGCCGATTTCTCACAAAGAAAGTAATAAAATTTCACACCCAAAAAGATCTTCTTTCCTTTTTCTCCCTCAAAAGACTATCTTTCAAGATCTACCAAATTTTCCATCTACAGAGGCCTTCTCTGACACTTTCCATACCTCTCTCAGATCTCCACCGCTTTTCACGGATCTGTAAACCCACCCGCATTGCTGTTTCTGGACTAGGGCTTGGCTTCGTTTGCCTAATTTGGTAGGTCCACTGAGCCGTTTACGTAGCTTGCAGCACAGAGACATGCAATCTGCTTGTTTGAGTGCAGGAGTTGATGGAGGCCGTTGTCTGCGGGGGGTGCTTCGCCGGAACCCTAGGGAGCTCCGGCGGGCGGCGTTCGAGCTCAAGGGGCTGTGATTCTGACGATGGTTTGGGCGATTCGGAGAGAAGATGCCTACATTGATGCTGCTGATGCTTCTTCTGCTGCTTACCCTCGTCTCTACTAGCTCCGGTAAACGGGCTCTTAATCTGCTCTTCACGTTATTCAGTTACAAGTTTGTGAATGTGCGCTGTTTTCTTCGTTTTTGAGAACATTTGCTCAACCAAGTATATGACCAATAACTGTTGTTTGCTTGTATGCAGTTGCTAATTATGTTTACGGTGCTCATACTCAGAGATATTAGCTTATTATGTCCTTAAACTGCCTTTCACTTGTACTGATAACTAAAACCCGAATGCCATGAAAGAGATGAATGTTACGAAGTTGATGCTGGGTTTTTTTTCCGACAAAGAGCTATACATCTATACCTACTTCCCGTGTCTATTTTGCAGCCCTAATTTCGGTGAATTTCATTTTTGATGTCTAAAAGTGCAATTTTATTATGGGCATTGCATGTCTTGCATTATTCGGCTACGATTCTGCGAGTTATCGATAAATACATATATGTCAACTTGGTCAGAATCGTGATAGACAATGCTAGTCATTTGCTGGCATTTAATGCGTCCTCTTTTCCGAGTAGCTTTGGTGCTCCCTTAGTTTCAAAGAATTAATCTTAAATCTAACAACATACTATCTTTATTACCCATGATAATGCTGATGTTTGTCGATGTTTTTTGGGCAACACTTATAGCTCATCAACTACACCATAATTTGTGCTTCATTAGTCTGTCTCACGTACTTAAGAGCTCTTGTTTAAGCTATATCTTGTACAAGCGTAGACGAAGTGATTAAGAAATTTTCAAGCTACAAGCTACAATATTTGTAGAGTAGTTAATGCATCGTTAGGGTTGTTTGTCCAAAGATAACAAACGCATTCATTGTATCAACTGAGCTTGTCTAGTGCATGCTTTTGTAAATCACTTACCAGAAGAAATTTCAAGGATAATGAGAAATGTGTATGAAATTAACACAGTTTTACATCTTAATGTAGGTTAAACCATTTCTGTGCTTGTTAATTGACTTGTTCTGGTACACAATATTGTTCTCAGGGATTCCTTTTCTAAACATCTACGTGTCTCCTTCTCTACTGCTGAGCCAACACATATTGTTGAGGAAATTATTTCTGGAGCATGGTAAAGGTTCAAACTCCATAAGTTCTTTATAAGAGACGGAGACATTGTACACTAGTCTTGCATGCCATGTAACGTCCCTCGGTGTAAAGAATAACAGTGACCATGACATCTAAATGAGTTGTTCAGGTTGAAGAAGATACAAGAGAATAACACTTCAATGATAGAGATTAGAGGAGTATTTTTTAATGACTCGAGGTTGTTAGTGAAAACGAAGCAGATTTTTATGCATCTTATTTCAAGACTAGTATGCTAAGTACCGTATAGCAATAAGCTAGAGTTGTCGCAAGCTTTGTGGAATTTTGAATTTTAATACTGTACTTTGCATGGGTTGTATTTCCTCTGTTGTTTTAAGACAAATTTAAAGAACAAAATTATGTTTTTCATGCTTTTTGGGGGAGAGATACTATTTCACCAATCGTGTCACAGGTATCTAACATATTCATACCTAACGATTTTCCACAAAGTGGTGACGAAACGTATAACTTGGGTGTAAGTTCCCGTATGCTACTTGCATCTTAGCGGTATTCGTAGCTCATCTAGGATTTCAAAAGAAACTCTATTATTCTTTTATACAACAAAACAAAGAGACATACTCACTGTATGATCACAGATAACATAGGACTTGTTCAATGTTTGTTTGTAGTGAGGTTGTTGTCGATGAGCGAATCACTTTCTCCTTTAAGACAACCCCATGCATGGAGGATAAAGTCTTCGTTGGGACCTTCAGTTGTGCCTGCTCCTTCTCCAACATCTCAAGGTGCTTAATATGCTCAATAATAATTGTCTCAACCCCTTCAGTTGATTATTTTAACTTTTCTACCAATATTGAATATTCTTCAGTTTTAGGTCCTGTTACTGGTCTTGGTACATGGCGAAGGCATCATCATCATGGCCATGGGGTGAGAACGCATGCTGTCTCCCCATCTCCATCCACGGTACCAGGTAATACCTGTGTGTCAGCTATACTCTTATGACTTAAATCATTATTGCCATTTTTTCCCTCTCGCTCAATGATAATTGTGGTAGTATTTTAAGTCAAATGCTATGCTACCAGAAAACTCTTGCTGGCCGGTAGGAGGCATGCGTTTTGATCTATTGCAGCAGTCCCTGTTGTTTTTTTGTCCTCTCTGGTTCACAAAGTCGTTCATATAGTTATTCCATGAGTCTCGCTGTATATCAAACACAACATGGTCATTATTTTCTATACTGTTCACCAGAGTTTAGTTGATGCTTGAAGGTCTTCAGAGCGCAGATCCTCCAATTTGAACTTCATAGAGTATCTAGAAGAGTTTATATGGATTGCAGGATACTGTGACCTGTAAATATGTACCCTCATTGGTTTATATAACATATGACACAGAATTTCCTATTTAGACGACAAGTATGGGATTCAGAGCATCCTTCACATAACATACCTCCATGCCCTGTTCCCCCTACCCCTTTTGCCCCACTATAAATTTGGGCAATACTTATTGTCAGCTTAATATTACTTACTGTCTTGGATTCAAAAAATCTGGCAGGTTGTGGTCAAATTTGTTCGGAGCCGCTTACTTCTACTCCTATTGGCTCACCATGTGGTTGTGTGTTCCCAATGAAAGTCAGGCTTCTTTTAGATGTGTCTCTTTATGCTATCTTTCCGGTGGTTAACGAACTAGAGATTGAGGTTGCAGCAGGCACATATCTAAAACAGAGTCAAGTGATAATAATGGGCGCGACTGCTGATAGTCAAAGTCAGGAAAAAACAGCAGTCGATATTAACTTGGTTCCACTGGGGGAGAAGTTTGATAATACCACTGCTATGCTGACTTATGAGAGATTTTGGGAGAAGAAGGTGCCTCTGAATAAGACTCTTTTTGGTAATTATGAAGTGGCATACATTACTTACCCAGGTACGCTCTCAATCCTTTTATTAGTCCTTTTTATACTGTTGTCAACTGTTTTATGTTCTGAAAAAGTTTTTATCAGGGCTTCCTTCTTCTCCACCATTTGGGAGTTTCTCTGGTAGTGGGCCAAGTGGAAGTGTCGGAAATCAGCAATTTCCTATAACTGCAGATTTTGTCCACAAAAGCCAGAAGATGAACTCCAGAACCATTTTCATCATCAGTTTGTCTGCAATAGTAGTTTTTGTTGTTTGCGTTGGGGTAGTTTCCATTTTCTTAAAATACTGGAGGGTTGGCAGACCATCAAATGCAGTTGGTCCTGTTTTCACACCATCGATGAATAAGAGATCAGGTAAGAGTTACTATTGCTAAAAGTAGTATCCAGAAAGTAAAAACGAGAAATTTGTTTGTAACTCTTCCTAGTGAGTGATGCAGTGCACGGTCACTTTGAGCATGCTTTCCTCCATTGTTATTTGCAATATCCCTCGGTAATTTTGCTTTGATGTTTTTTACTTATGGGCAATTAACCAGAATATGGACATTGAGAGTTGCCTACCTTAGCTTTGAAAGCAATACAACCTTGATTGCAGGTTTCGGCTTGAATTATTCTGGAAGTTGACCTCCAATTATGTATGCACTGCTAAATGTTTAATAAAGGATTGAGCAGTGAATTATTCTGGAAGTTTTTTTAGGTCAATCCTTTGTTCTCTCCTTGGGAGGTTGGTTTCCTAGTCTATGCTATGGAAGAGCATTTGGCGTGTGAGTGCTCCTCAACAGGTCTTCTTGTTGGTTATTTTGTGATTACCGTATGAAGTCTTTCAGCCTATCTTTTTCCTGCATTCCCATTCAGACTTCTGTATCTAGGATGATTGTAGAAGTTAGGCTAGATACTTGTGTATATCATGTGGTCGACTTGGAGAAAGTGTGCTGTCTGTTAGAGAGTGAAGCCATAGGATCGACGACTTTGCAATTGTGGTGAGGCATTTTCGGGTAAGTGGTTTTGGATGCATTCCAGGGAGGCTGGGTCACAGCGGAGGAGGTGGGTGATGATAGATTTGCTCGAGCGAATATGGTTGGTTCCATTGGACATTTGCTCTTTTTACATGTATGATCTGGAGAATGGCATCGCTAAGAAATAAGAGGGTGTTCTAACCCCATGCTTCGAGTCATCAACCTGTTGGCCTGCCTTGAGTATAACAAACCTGATATTCTGTGTTGGTTCTTTAACTTCCGTTCAAATTTTCACATATCTAGTGCGTGGAAGTCAATTATGCGCAGGGCCTCTATTTTCCATTGCATGATTATCTAAGAAAACATGAGACCTGTTGGCTTGCCTTGAGTCTAACTGACCTGATATACTGTCTTGATTTGCACTTTAATTGGCATCTTCATTACATCTAGTCTGTGGAATTTGATTAGGCCTAGAGATCTCTTTCTTCCATGGCATGCTTACTACAGAGAATATCAGCTTTTGTGTGGAAATCTTACAATAATGGCATTGGTCTTTGTATACCTATGCTTACGGGGTTAGATTTGCTTTGCCCTGCCAAATCAAGAATTCATGAGCATCTACTACAGTATGGTGATATTCCTCAAGCGTTGTGGACTTATTTGGGCTCCAAACTCGACATCTCAGTATCATCCTTCAGGCATTATAGTGGGGAGTTTGTCAACTAAGGCATTTAGAATGAATCTAATAAATAATTGGACTTTCACTACACACTGATACATGCTCTTATAATTATCTTCGTTGGGCAGAGTTAACAGAGTAACAGACAGTATCCGGGTATGCTACGCTGTATGTTTAGGGTGGTTTGGCAGTGTCTGCTGTATAATGTTGGTTAATATTTGCTTCATTATTTTAGCTTTCTTAAGTATTTGAAAGTGTCAATGTGTTGTGATCACAAATTGGATTTGTCTTTTATGTTGCAGGAATTGGGTCTATGTTAAGTAGCCCAGCAAGCTCGACATCACTTTCCCTCATTTCTGCGATGCCTGCATCTATCCTTTCTGTTAAAACATTTGCACTTGCAGAGCTTGACGAGGCCACAGAGAAATTTAGTTTAAAAAGGGTTTTGGGTGAAGGAGGATTTGGACGTGTTTATCATGGGATCATGGAAGATGGAACTGAAATTGCAGTGAAATTGCTTACGAGGGATAGCCAAAATGGAGATCGTGAATTTATTGCAGAAGTTGAGATGCTAAGCCGATTGCATCACCGTAATCTTGTGAAGTTGATTGGTATATGCATTGAAGGACCCACACGCTGTTTGGTTTATGAAGTTGTTCCAAATGGCAGTGTTGAATCCCACTTGCATGGTATAATGGCCATATACTTGACTTTCTACTTATGTTGATATCATTTACCCAACATTAGTTGGCCAAAAGCCTGCACTTTTTGGTCCATAACCACCCTAATCGAGAAGAGAGAAGAGAGAAAGAGAGAGATGAACTGAAATAATCTTGTGCATCATCATTATCGTGCTTACATAATTAGTTGGCACCACCATGTGAACTTAAGGTGTGCATCCAATGTGTTATTAACTATTCAAACTTAATGTTCTTGCTAAAAGACCTTAATGATATTTTTGCAATGTTATTAACTTGTTGGTGTTTCAGGTGCTGATAAGAGAAAGGGCTCTCTCGACTGGGATGCACGGTTGAAGATTGCTCTTGGTGCAGCAAGGGGATTAGCTTATCTTCATGAAGATTCTAATCCTCGTGTTATCCATCGAGATTTCAAGGCCAGCAATGTTTTACTAGAAGAGGACTTAACTCCCAAGGTTTCAGATTTTGGATTAGCAAGGGAAGCAACGGAAGGAAGTCATCACATTTCTACGCGAGTGATGGGAACTTTTGGGTATATATTCCTGAATTACCAGTATATCTGACCCACAGCAAACCATTATCAACGTGGACATGCACAAAACAAGTTCTTGTTTTGTGAATGTTACCATAGTTTTTAGATTAACCACTCCAGGAACCTTCATTCCTTTTCTTTGATACTTTTTAGGTGATAAAAGTGCAAAAAGAGAAAGATAGTGCCTTTTCAAGCAATCACCCAACCAACACCCTTATCGTGCACTTTGGTCACATCCACCTTCCTGATTGATCATTAGTTTCCTGAATTTCAGCTCTACCTTCTAGCAGCATCACGCGTTGGAATGTCTGCTTTACGCCTTTACTATTACAACTGTACATCTAGAACTTATCTTTTGATGTCCATTTCTGAACATTAATAGGAACTGTGGATCTGCAGGTATGTTGCTCCTGAATATGCAATGACAGGGCATTTACTTGTCAAAAGTGATGTCTACAGTTATGGGGTTGTTCTGTTGGAGCTTCTTTCTGGAAGAAAACCCGTGGACATGTCTCAACCTCCAGGACAAGAAAACCTTGTGACTTGGGCTCGTCCGCTACTGACCAGTAGAGAAGGTTTGGAGCAATTGGTAGATCCTTCATTGGCTGGAACCTATGATTTTGATGACATGGCTAAAGTGGCTGCCATCGCTTCCATGTGTGTTCACACCGAGGTGACTCACAGACCATTTATGGGGGAAGTCGTGCAGGCATTAAAGCTCATATACAACGATAAGGACGAGGCGTGTGGAGACTACTGTAGTCATAGAGAGTCATCCGCTGTCGAGTCAGACTTTAAAGGTGATCTCGTCCCTTCCGATAGCAGCTGGTGGAATGCTGGTGGCATCACCCCGCGCTTAACATACGGGCATGCTTCCTCTTTCATAACGATGGAGTACAGTTCGGGTCCACTTGAAGAGTTGGAAAATAGACCATTTTCAGCTTCAAGTATCGTTGGGGGAGGAATCTCTTTACCCATCAGGCATGGAAATAGATCCGGTCCTTTGAGGACGGTCCGCAATAAACCAACCTTCTATAGATTGAAGGGGAGTATGAGTGAACATGGGCTCCTCTCAAAGCGTGTTTGGGGTGATCATATAGGGCACGAAGCTTCTTTTTAGTATTTTGAAATGTACAGAACCAAAGGACCACTGCTATTCAGGAAAGTGGTCTTTTGGGGTGTAGTTTAGGGGTTCCAAATTGCTGCTTTTCATTTGCAGTGGCTGAGTGGTAGAGACGGAGAAAGAAACCATGGCTTCCTAGTTTTGGGAGTCTTCATTCATTACCCTACAAAAGGAGATGTAAGTTCGACACTCCCTGTATTGTACATGTTTTCAATCAATTTCTTCTGGTTCTGTGTTGGATTGAACCGTTAGTTTTGGTTGGTTCAATATGTTTTGTTGAATTTTTTTTTTTCCAGTTTTTTGTTCCTTATACCGTCATTTACACAATGACCCGTTGCTAATTAAAGAGCATCGCTTAATATGTTTAGCCTCGGAAAAAAACGTTGTCCATGTATATCAATATCTCAATTGCTATTGAAGGTTATAATAGAACTGTGAGCAAATTTTGGCTACTATCTGGGTTGTAAGAATCTCTTTCTATTTTCGTATATAGTGACAATTAATAGTCGTTAAATGTTTTTAGCGATTTTTCTATTAACACTTTCCATTATAATTTTTTGTAGTATATTTTTTAGCGTCATTAAATAAAAGTTATTAAAAATATTTAACGACCATTATTGTCGCTATAAGAGTAAGAAAAAAATTCTTTCGATCAAGGTAGTAACTAATATTTTTTCTAGTCCCATTTGGGCATGAATTTTGGTACGAATCCTTAGATTGCCTTGAATGGTGCTTGTACTCGTATCTCGTGGACGGAACTAGCCATGAAGATTAGCCAAACCGTGGCAAACATGGTCAGAATATCAGTCTTTATTCAATTTTTTTCCATCTTTCACTTTCATTTTATTTTTACAACTAAAACTACATTTCATTTACCCCCCAAACCCACCTGCAAAATAAAAAACCACCACCATCCTATAAAATACCTCATCAAATGTTCGTGACATCCAGATGAATTTTTATTTTCACACCCCTATACTTAATTGGTCGTTAAAAAATATAGTGAAGTGTTTTTAACATACTTTTAGTGGCAAATGAGAAGGTTGAGAAGTAAATAACACTGTGAAAATAGACGCTGCTTATCGAAAGTAAAT
The DNA here is from genome assembly GCA_033070095.1 of Escallonia herrerae. Classification (NCBI taxonomy): domain Eukaryota; kingdom Viridiplantae; phylum Streptophyta; class Magnoliopsida; order Escalloniales; family Escalloniaceae; genus Escallonia; species Escallonia herrerae. Next base: position 7,994 of record JAVXUP010003131.1, on the reverse strand, counting down.
CACTTTTTGAGTAAATAAAAAGTTATTATCGTTACATTTATTGTATCTGATAAAAATTATCATTATAAATTTTAATAATATCGATAATCTTTCATTATTGTACGGTAGAGAATCCTGACCGAAGGGTGTCCACGTAATTATGCATGATGGTACATTATCTTTGATCATAGAATGAGCGTCACTCACTGGAACTTCGGCCCAGTCATTTGCCCTGTTGCACCCGTTCCCAGCAGCCCAATGGCCTTGGCCCTTGCCGACACATCACCACCGAAACCAGTCCACCACTGCTCTGCAAGCGCCACGGAGGTGTGGACAAACAAAAATGGCAACCACACTTTACAATCCTGCTCCTTCACCTCCTCTCTCCCTTCCCTCTCCACGCTCTCCTCCGCGCTCCGCCTTCTGTCTCCACTCTACGTGCACAACCACCAGGTTACGCTGCTCCTCCACTCACATTCCCTCACATATGTAATGCCTTTTGGCGTTTGTGCGATGACGAGTTATTTACGTCTTGCAGTGCTTGCAGGATGAACTTGTCGCCGCCGTTGACTCTGGCGTCCACGGAGCTTCCTCCTCTCCCTGAAAATCGCACCATTGTCGGTTCTTCCTTCCTTCTCTTTCTCTGACTTCGCTTGTCGTTTTTACGCTAGCGGACGATGCTTATTTACTCTACTATTGCTGTTTGAGTTCGATTCAACTTCACGCAGTGGAATGGAGGTATTGCGTTTATGTAATTAAAGGCGTGTGCGCTTGCAGCTAGGTTGCGGTGGCGTGGCGGTGGATCTACTGGCGGCGGTGGCCGCTTTCCCCAAGCCCGATGACAAGATCCGAACCACCAGCTTAATGGTACTCTCTCACTCTTTTACTATTTAGTTCTCAATCTGCTTATTTATCGTTTTGCGAATCGCAATCTGTAGTATGAACCTGTTTCGTACTGCTTACAACATTTATTCAGCGTTATGGGGTAAAGGTTTTTTGGAAGTGATGAGTAAACGGTGTAATTCCTGCTACTAAGTTCAATCTACTTAACGGTTTTCACCTGGAACTGAGTAATTTGCGAACAAAGGTTTTGATGTCGTTAGTGTGTGGACAGACTGGTTAGTAGGACTGTAGGTTTGAGAGGGATTGTACTATCTTATTTGCACGTATTTTGTAGGTTCAAGGAGGTGGCAATGCTGGAAATGCCTTAACATGCGCAGCTCGATTGGGCTTGAATCCAAGACTGATATCTAAGGTCTCTAATATCATTGCCTACTCATATTCGGTCAATATCTTGATGACTTGATTGCTTTATGCTTAACTATTCTTTGAGTTGTTAATGATATACCACCATATATATATATATATATATATATATATATATATATATATATATATATATACACACAAGTGCGGTGGTACGACTCCTATATTTCTTGTCATTCGTGAATATGATTGCAAAAAAAAAAATCAGTAGAATTTTGTTAGGAGGCATCTTCTGGAGTCTTAACTACTTTTAGCGTACACTTTTACATGTCGAAGAACTTCCTTATGTTGTCGACTGAATGCATTGCCACGTTAGCTCTGTGCTCATGATTCGTAACACCTATGGTAGAGAAAGAGTTTTACTGTCTAGTTCGGGTCAACTCGTTCATCGCAATGCTCGGAGGGGAAGTGACCAAAAAATATTCTGCTCTTAGAGTAGCATATCTACTGAAATAAATAAAGTGACTTAAACCTGTCTTTAAATTGCCTATTGATAGAAAGCACGATGGATGCCAATTACTGAAGGAAAAATGATCGTCCCAAGTTTTATCAAGTAACAAGAAGCTTTTGGTTCTATATTCTGGAACAATATTAAAAAAAATTCCAATAGTTTACAGTCATATAGTTGTTCAATTCTTTTTTCTTCCAACAATGGACTGCCTGCCAAGATCTATTTATTATTCCATGGACCTGCTTCCATATAGATATAAGTTTTTTGAAGGTTGTCCAGTTGCTCACATAAGCATGATAGGTTGCTGATGATGCTCAAGGTAGGGGAATACTTGAAGAATTACAAGCTGATGGTGTAGATACTTCTTTTCTTGTGGTAAGCTGGCGTTTAAACATATGCAATATGCAAATGTTTCCTTTGTTTTCATGGATATATATACAACACTATATAGTTGCAGAGTACCTCTATAAGTGTCCAAATGAATGGTTAAATAGAAAAATTGCAATGCCGACTAACCAAAATGTACACCTTTTCAGAATACCAATGGACCCATCTTGCTGTCTATTGCCCCAAGTGCTTGTGTACTCATACACTGCCACACATTTATTCATTAGTAGTTTTACCTTGCAATCTTGTGCAATCTTCTTAGTATTCATCTCTGATACAATTTCTCCTGCTCCAGGTTTCTAAATAAATAGTGAAATAGAAAAAGTTTCAGTACCTACCCATCAAAAATGTAAACAACTTGGCAGATTACCTATGAACCCATTTTGCTGTTATATTGCCCTTAAGCAAGTGCTTATGTTTCCATATACTGTGACGAATTTATTTACTGGTATTTTTACCATGCAATCTTGTGCAATCTTCTTAATATCTATCTCTGATACAATTTTTCCCTGATCCAGGTTTCTAAGGAGGGAAACTCACCGTTTACCTATGTCATTGTCGACAACCAAACGTGGGTTCTTTGTCTCCCCTCTCTTCTTTTTCTCTATTTATGTTTGTCCCTGTAGTGCTCCAAGGAAATAATTCTTGTATGATTTTCGCCAGGAAAACACGCACTTGTATTCACACTCCAGGATTCCCTCCCATGATACCTGATGACCTTTCAAAGTCAAGTTTGTTATCTGCATTGGACGGAGTGAGGCTTGTTTATTTTGATGTAAGGTTGCATGAAACTGCTTTAGTTGTTGCACAGGAGGTAATTATCATATGATTTTACTTATATTTAAAATTTTTGGAATTATTGATTCTCCCTAGCTTGGGTTGCATCAGCCATGTTGGTAAACCAGATGACCAATGATAGCCTCTCCTTTTTGCTTCTGAGCTTCTCTTTACCAAAATTTAAGTGCATCCCAATCGCTCTGTGTGTGTCAGTATGTGCCCTGTGAATCTACATGTTACCAGAAATATGAATACTTCCTCATCCTCTGTTGTTGGGTCTAATCCTCATCATGCTCTCTTCTTGTAGCTAGCACTTGGGAATCTGGTGGTACTCTGTCCTTTTTGTTAATTTCTTGATGTAAATGTTCTAAAATGGTGATTTCTTAAGGCGGACCAATTTTGTTGGTTCAATTCATCAGAAGTTGAATTATTAACCTACAGAATAGGAGTAAATCATATATCTTTATTCTTCCAGTGCAGGCACGTCGCAAGTGTATACCTATCCTAATTGACGCAGAAAAGAAAAGGGATGGCTTGGATGATCTTCTAAATTTCTCAGACTATGTTGTATGCACAGCAAAATTTCCACAGGTAAGATGACCTTTTGTACATGTTTCTGGTGGTGTTTTATTTTGACTTCAAGATTATTTTAAACCTTGAACTCTAATAGCTGCCTCCAGTGCACTTGTCCCTATTTAGAATGCACTTTGTATTCAGCTCAAAAAGTAAGCATTTTAAGTTTATACTTGGATTTAGTCCTCAAAACAAAAAGTTTATAATTGAATTTAATTATTTAACCTCTTTCACGCCCAGATCAATTTTATCCTGGTACTAGGGGCATTTCTGCAACGAAAGTAACTGGATAAATGGTGCAATTGGTTTGGCATTCTAGAATAAAGGTGGATTTCTGCTTCGGTTCCATTCTTACATTGAAAATTTGGACAACTGCAAGAACCAAATAAGCAGCGATAAAATGGCAATTTTGTAGTTAACTTGTCTATATTAAACAACTTAGAAACCCTTGCCCTCTCAAACTTACACATATATACTGCAGTAGCTGCTCACCATCTCTCTCTAGCACAATCCGCTCAACAATGATGGTTGAGTATCTCAATCAGAGACCAAGCTCTTGAATTGACAAAGGGTTTGGGTTCTTTATGTCATTGAAGAAGATATATCAAAAATATATGTTCAGTATGTCCTTTTAAACAAAAATGTTCTCGTGAGAATTCTAGTTGGTATACTATTGATGCAATGCCCCAGAAAGTCCCGAATTCGGTAGGCGCGTCATATAGAAGCTTTTTAAGAAAACTTGCAGGGTCGTCAAATAGTAGAAGTGCGGTTGCAGGATAGGAGGAACTTTGATCATTTTCAGCCTCATCAAGTACTTCAATATGCAAATATGCTGTTGACAGATTCATGGTGTAATTGTCCACTTCTTCTCAAAATCTTTTCTTGTAATACTTCTATGTGAGCTGACTGCACACATAGTGTTTAGATTCCAAGGTAAAAGTCCGCATTGCTGTCCCGGATAATTCCCTGTTGCGTCAATGATTGTTTCCTCCTTTTGTTTTTGTGAGTAGTCCTTCCCAATGGCTGATTCATGGCTGCATTGGTTTCTTAATTCTAAGTTTGTTTATAAATGACTTCACGTGTATTCTTATCTGACAGGCATGGACTGAGGCCCCATCTGTTCCAAGTGCACTTGTTTCCATGCTTTTGAGGTTACCAAACCTAAAATTTGTGATTGTGACTTTAGGTGAAGATGGGTGCATAATGCTCGAGAGAAGTGTTATTGGTGCGTAGACAATTTCTAGTTGTTTTATTGATGGAATTATTGGAAAGTACAGACTTGTTGCTTTAATTGCACCTTTTAATTGGAATTTTACCTCCACCGCAAGGTGTTCAATCTGAAGAAATTGACATAGACAGTTCATTAGAAGAGCTGAAGCAAAAAGTAGATAGTAACGTAGCCATCCCAACATCCATTCATTCGGTAATTTCCTTTCTTCCTGCTAGATTGACTTGCTATCTAGTTCACATATATGTTTTCTGTGAGTTTGAGCGTATACTAATCTATGTTTGCATCTACATCCGTTTTGCGAGTGTGTGTTATATAAATGTCTCTCTAGATATTTATATATGCGTTGTAGCTTAGATAATGATCTTTCCTACTTCATCTATGAAGCCTTCATTTACTCGCTTTTGTGTTATACATGATGCTTGTAATAATTTGTATATGTGGTCGAACATAGATGTTTTTGATGTTCGATATATCCAGGTGCTTCATAATTTAGAGTACTGCTGGTCTGTAATTCGAGATATGGTACAGTGTGATGCTTTTGGAGCGTAACCAAGCTGGCCCTGCTCATGTTGTTGGCCAAGTAAGGTGATCCAGTTACCCTTCTGCTCTAAACGCTTAAGCTTGTAGAGAATGGGTCCAACAATGTATATCATGCTTTAACACTCATCCTCATGTGTAAGCCCCTGATTGCACGTGGAGGGAGAATCTAAAGTTGCATCACCACCAAGTGTACGAACAAATAGAGTGCAAATTGCAGGGCAACATATATGTAGGCGGGAAGAATTGAACTCAAGAACTTCCGCAGCGAGAACTCTGTTACCATGCTAAGTTGCTATCTGTTCTAAAAGCTTAAGCTTGTAGAGAATGGGCCCAACAATGTATATCATGCTTTAACAATGGGCCCAACATAAGGTCAGGCTGATCTTTGACGCATGGGATGTTAAAGGAGGGGAAACAGAGGATGTTGCTTAGGTCTTCATTCATTTTTTGTTTCTTTCTGTTTCCATGCCGTAAGAAAAATTCAATGGAAAAAGTGGGTTGTATCAGTAAGGACTGCTGGAAGCAAGTTCCACTGTCAACAGGCTTGTACCTATTTGATAAACTTCTAATTTACATTTTTCAAATTGAAGCTACTATGATTTAACAGACCAAGATTAGAGAGCAGAAGTCTGTATAATTTTGTTTGCACAATAAAATTTATGAAGGTTGCGGCATCTATGATATCAAATCAAGTGATAGCTAGGAATCAAAGAGTTATACGTCCACATAAACATCGAATAAAGAGTGATGTATTGGGATTCTTTGTTCGCTTTGTATCCATTTCTTTTTGTTGGATGCCAAACTTCTGAAACGGAAGAATGAAATATGATTTGATTGCTGTCTGCTGATTACATTAATTTAAATCCTCTCAGACGGAGACCAAATTTGTAGCGAAGGGGGTGGGAATGGTGACTGGGAGGCTATTCCTGGGAACAGCTGAGAAGATACCACCTTCCGAACTTGTTGATACAACTGGTGCCGGGGATGCATTTATTGGAGCAATCCTTTATGGTACTTGAACAATTCAACATTCATAAAACTCATTTCTGTTACCTCTGTGATTCTTTTCCCTTGCATTTTTTCTTTCTTTTGCTACTACTGGTTTTCCACCAGTAAATTCTGAAATAATTATGTACATCAGTTAAGGAAACTATATATATTTCAGAAATGCTAGCATGGGACCACCAGTGACCAAATGGTAAGTTGGTCATAAGAACTGCTTGTTCAATGTTTTATTTCCTTTGGCATGTCTTTTTAAGTTGTAACACCACATCCCGCATTGGACACGATGGTGTTTGAGATTAGTTGAACATACCGACAAGCAATTTTTTAATACCTATTGGCTAGCCTCTTTTAGGTTTATCTTCAAACACTTGCCGATATGGGACAGGGTGCTAGATTTGTAAATATACGAATCTGTAGATTCGTTAATATTTTTGGAATAATTTATAAAATCCTTGTGCCCCTGAAGCCCGAAACTAGCAGCTAAGACTACAGGGAGTTGCAGCGTCAACGGGGTCTTGTCGATATATGCCCCAGCATAAGCATAAAACACAAGGCATTTGGAAGGGCATTATACGTGACAATTCCTCGTTACGGCCTTTTACTTTAACCATGCCTTGTACGCGTATATATCATGATGTACTCGTGTGGAGAGTTGAGAAAATAAGAAATGCGTGCCTTACTTCTTATGCTAGGTATTTGCCGAAACAGCATTTTCAGTAAAGCTTGTTTTACTATTTTCCTAGTACTTTTTGGTGTTTGAGGCAGTTCATGGGATTGATACTCTTCTACATTACCCTTGTAGCTATCTGCAGTAACATGCCACCTGAGAAAATGCTGCCATTTGCTGCTCAAGTGGTTAGTATTCTCTTTATGCGATTTCAAAAGTGACCTAACGACTCCCACTGATCCTCATGCATGACAGTTTTCCTGTGGGGTTGAATGCAGGCAGCTGCCAGTTGTAGAGCTTTGGGAGCCAGAACTGGCCTTCCACACCGCACTGATCCTCGATTATCATCTTTTCTAGATTAGATCAGGGACAGACGAACATGCCGCATCGCGTTGGAGCTGGCTTTTCCTTCTAATGTTCTTGATAGGGTTTTTCTGGAGCGATTTTACTCCTTTTGCTGCGTTACTTGCCTTGAATATTTGACCCTTGTGAACAGCAGGGGGGCGTAGTACATGATGCAAGAAGGCTTGAATGCTGTGTATCTAAGTATTGAAGCTTTAATAAAGATTGCGACCTTATTCTTGCAAGTTGACTCTCAAAATGACTTGTTTTATTTGTCATCAGATCGCTTTTACAAAGCCGTAATTACTGGATTATCAAGTCAACTTTTAGAACTAAAGTTGAGAAATTCTCACTACTCAGCCCACGTTGCAATTATGTGCGTGTGTTTATCTTTTCTAACCTCTGCAAAGCTTCCCCTACCCTGAGATGAATTTCAAACGAGAATTCTCGTTAAAGATGCAGCATTTGTATGCTAATCAAGTTAAAAAATGTAAGTTGGTTGAGGCTGCAAAAGCATATCAAAACACAAACTTTCATCAATGTTTGCAGGAAGAGTGATAGTACATAAACAAGGCAGCATCCAAAAGCCAAAACAAAATCCTTGCACTGTTGCAATCCTAATCCCTTTCAACCCTACATACAAGACCATGCTATTCTAACTTAAACGACCTACAAAATGCCTTGCGCTGTTGGAACTCTAATCCCTTTCGACCCCTACATACAACACCATGCATTCCTAAGTTAAACCCCCTACAACATGCTATCAGCCCTAGTCG
>JAVXUP010003130.1:0-84410 GCA_033070095.1 Escallonia herrerae | reverse complement strand
AGTCCTAATCAACCTTAATTAGCTATAATTAGCCCAAGATACTCCTCATTAACATTAATTAACCCTAACATATCCTAATAAATCCTAATTAGGTTAATTAAACCCAGAACGCTAAACCCTGAAAATTGTAATTAACCTAATAACCCAGTTAGCCCTAATTAGCCCTTGTACATCCCATAATTACTCCATATTGCCCAGAGATGGTTCAATTACTCGTTGTTTACAAACCCTGCCTTCTTTATATTAGTTGTTGTTTTGAGAAGTCCATTGGCAACGAGATGGTTCAACTCGTTGCCAACGAATTCTATTTAATGTGGAATTGGTAACATATGCAACGATCTTTCTGCAGTTTTGATATTTCGGAAAGATTCTTGCATATGTTATCAATTTCTGAACGCATGCATGCATGCATAAAAACCCTTAGTTCCCGTTCAAAGGTACTCATTACAAAGTAATGCTTTGTAATGAGCCTTTGGATGTCCAGTTTGGACAATTTGAAAAAGCTAATTGTTTATAAAACAGTGTTTTGACTCATGCTTTGTGTTCTATGTCGTGGATATTTGGTACACGTTCTCGTGTGTTTCTCCGGGTGCATACAGATCTGGTGTTCTAACATCCGTCAAACCTTCAAGGCAAGGTTAGATGAATGTTAGAACACCTAATCGATGTCGTGTACTTGGAGAAATGCGGGGAGGTGCTGCCGAATTTTCCGCAGACATAGGACTAAGCATGAGTTATTCACTGTTTTATAAACATGTGCTTTTCTGAATGGGATAGGACCACTACCTGTTAGAGAATGGAGGGAAATATATAGACATGTTGTCACATTCATGCATTCATATTTACATCGACCCTGCCTAATGATTGGTCATAATTGAAGGTGGTATACAGTACGATAATTCAGTCGTCATGTCGGTCGATCGAAGTTGGATGAAAAGGAAGAATGCTGAAGTTTTGAGGTCGCGTTGACGAATTTCTCGACTTCGCTTATGCGCATCCTGCACATGTTGACCTTGATAAGATAAGGTGTCCGTGCGGTAGATGTGAGTTGTTGCATTGGAGAAAAAGAATTGAAGTAAAATGGCATCTTCGTCGGTACGGTTTTATGGGTGGATACACAAGGTGGACGCAGCACGGGAAAACGATAGTATTGTCGTCAAACCGGCTAGTCAAACTGAAGTTAGGGAGGAGGCACGGTATGATTACCGAGATATGATTATGGATGCTGGGCATGCTAATGTTGACTGGGGTAGTGACGGTGGTGACGACAGTCCCAACCGCCGAACGAGGGGGCTCATCAGTTTTATGAGTTGTTGAGAGCTGCGGAAGAGCCGCTGTGGGATGGAGCTCCGAAACACACACGGCTGTCTGCGGTTAGTAGGTTATTACAGTTGAAATCAGACCACGGGCTGAGTGAGAAAGGTTTTAACGAGTTTGTTACCTTCATCAAAGAAATTCTGCCCGAAAGTGAAAAGCTACCGCCGTCGTACTATGACGCGAAGAAGATGATGAGGAAACTTGGGTTGAGCTATGAGCGGATAGATGCGTGCAATAACGATTGTGTATTATTCTGGAAAGAGAATAAGGATTTGTCACGGTGTCCAGTATGTGATCATTCGAGGTACAAACCGGACAAAGGGAAGAAGAAAAACATTGCATGGAAGATATTGCGATATTTTTCGGTCACACCACGGCTTCAGAGAATGTACTACTCCTCCAATACAGCTGAACATATGAGGGCTCACCGTGAGACTCGCAGCAACGATGCCGATGTGCTGACACACCCAGCTGATGGAGAGGCGTGGAAGGAGTTTGACCGCAGGCATCCAGTCTTTGCTCAGGAAGTTCAGAATGTTAGACTTGGTCTGGCAACCGATGGGTTCAACCCTTTCGGTCAGTCTACCACGCCTTACTCCTGTTGGCCTGTTATTATTGTCCCGTACAACCTTCCACCAGGCATGTGCATGAAGAAGCCGTACATGTTCTTGTCGTTGCTTATTCCGGGGCCGAAGAGTCCCGGCAAGGACATAGATGTGTATTTAAGGCCGTTGATTGATGAGTTAAAACAGTTATGGAATCATGGAGTCGAAACATATGATGCATCCCTTAAACAAAATTTTCAGATGAGGGCTGCTTTGATGTGGACTATACATGATTTCCCCGCATTGGGAATGACGTGTGGCTGGAGCACACATGGGAAGCTAGCATGCCCTGCTTGTATGGGCGTGAACCCCGGTCATACGTTAAAGCACGGCGAAAAGCCCTCGTGGTTCGGATGTCACCGTAAGCTTTTGCCACCGGGCCATCAGTTTCGTAGGCAGAAGGATAAATTTGACGGGACAATCGAGCGTGAGGTTGTCACACTGGACTACCCATCTGGTGAAGAAGTGCTCTCACACCTGGAGGCACTTGATACTGACATACCACACGGCAAGGGTGTGCCAGATCAGAAGATTCCAGGGTACGGGAAAGAGCACAACTGGAGAAAATTTTGTATCTTCTGGGAGTTAGCCTACTGGAGGACGCTCGTTATCCGAAACAACATGGATGTGATGCATATTGAGAAGAACGTTTTTGATAATGTGTTCAACACAGTGATGAATGTCAAGGGAAAATCGAAAGATCACCTTAAAGCGAGAAGGGATCTACAACAGTTGGGTGTACGCCGTGAATTGCATCCTCGGACAGTCAGTGGGAGGACGATACTTCCGAAAGCACCTTACTGTCTAGACAAGAAACAAGTGGAGAAGGTCTGTCAGTGGGTTAAGAATTTGAAGCTTCCGGATGGGTTTGCGTCCAACATATCTCGTTGTTGCAATGTATCGGAATGCAAGTTCCAAGGGATGAAGAGTCACGACTGCCACGTATTCATGGAGAGATTCATTCCTATTGCCTTCCGGGGACTGTTGCCACGGGTTGTTTGCGAGACTTTGACTGAATTATCTCATTTCTTTCGAGATATATGTTCTTCTACGATCCGGGTGAGTAACATGGAGGTGCTTGAGAAGAACATTGTGGTGACGATTTGCAAGCTGGAGAAAATCTTCCCACCTTCGTTCTTTGATTCAATGGAGCATCTGCCTGTTCACTTGGCATATGAAGCTAAGATGGGTGGACCCGTGCAATATCGGTGGATGTATCCCTTCGAGAGGTAATCTTTAAATTGTTACAGTTGTTCGTTTACACTTAATGCGACACCTGTTATCATTGATATTCCACCTAACTCGATTCGCTAAACTTCTAGGTTCATGTTCCATTTAAAGAAAAAAGTCCGCAATAAGGCTCGGGTTGAGGGCTCAATTGCGGAGGCTTACGTAATGGAAGAACTTGTAAACTTTTGTAGTCAATATTTCGGGCCTGATGTTGATACAAGGTTAAATCAACTAGGCCGAAATGACCCTGAATCAAGCACAAATTTGGAAGGGCAATTGTCAATATTCAAGCAGTCAGGTAGTCCGTTCGGCCGAACGTATACTCGATGGCTAACGGATGAAGAGTACAGTGCTGCAACAATATATGCCCTTCTAAATTGCGATGAAGTTTCGGCATTCGTTGAGTAAGTTAATGTCTTAATTCACTTACATTGCTGTACATAATTGAAAGTGTGTGATAAGCGAGTCAACTATATTGGTTTGCAGTGAGTTCGATGCGGAATCTTTAATCACTGATCCCGCTAGACTTGAATCTCATCGGAAATCACAATTTGTACAGTGGTTCAAAAGGCGTGTAAGTCTTTAACGAAATTATATTATATACAGTTCTGTGGCCAATTAGTATACTGATTTATCCTTAATTTTTACCGTCATCTACAATAGGTTCAGTCAATGGATAGACCAGTGGCCTCCTGCTTGAAATTACTAGCTCAAGGCCCTAACAAACAAACATCCTGTCATGGAGGCTATATCATCAACGGGTTTAGGTTTAACGTAAAAGATGATGACCGAACAAAACAAACCCAAAACAGTGGAGTCTTGGTCAACGGCGACTGTTATGCCGAGAATTGCATGGACTTTTACGGAGAGCTAGATGAGATTGTTGAGCTAACATATCTCAAGTGGTGGTTCGATGTCACATGCAGTAGAGGGATTGTAGATGTCAATGTCAAGTCAAGACTTGCATCAGACGAGCCCTTTGTGTTTGCTAGTCAAGCTGTACAAGTCTTTTACGCGGAGGACGTCGCCAATCCCAAATCTCATTGGTATACAGTTATCAAGTCCAAGAAATTGCCCGTGACATATGACAGTGAGCTAGACTCCTTTCAAGCCGACCAACCACGTGTCTTGTTCCCTGTTGAGGTCAACAACGAGGAGGACGATCTTCCTCTTCCAACAACACTTCATGTAGGAGAAGAAGTCGTAGATGATGACGCGGAAGACGTGGAAAGTGTTGGAGATGATGTGACTGAGTCTACTGATGAAGAGGATGAATTAGAAGATGAAGAGGACGACGAGTCCCACGAAGAAGAGGACGACGAGTCTAGTGATGAAGATGATGATGATTCCCAAACTGAAAATGATTGACTTGTAATGTTGTAACATCACGGGAAAAATGTAGTAACATTTTAGAACTTTGTTCATATTGATGTGTTTTTGCACTCCATTCATATATATAGTGCCGATGATGATTTCTGCCATATTATTATTTTTAATATGTTAATGTCTTTGCAATTTATCTATACGAAGTCAGATATGGATAGGATACGGGCTATTCGTGGCCGGGCTGGACGCCGAGCTGCTTCCTCCCCGGTGGGTCCCACCTCGTCATCATGCCCACTGATGATGAGGCACAGAGTGGTCACGTACAGCAGGCGGGGCCCCAGCCCCAGCTCTAGCCCCAGCCCGACGCAGATTCATCCCACACGCGCGTTGATTCTCCATCTTCCGTGGGTTCTACCTCAGGTATAGTTGATAACGGTGTTTAGTACATTTTCGCTAGCCTTATTTAAAGTATATTTGAACTGTATTAATGTCTGTGTTTTGTAGGATCTCGACGAGGCCGTGGCCGACACGCGGGGTACGCATCGACCCCCAGCGTAAACAGAGAGTTACGCTCACCCAGGAGGGCCTGTAAGTAAAAAAAAATCACATCATGCCTTATATTAAAATTTTGGGGTGTTAATTTATATTTGAACTGTATTAATTTATTTATTTACTTCTTTGGCAGGATCCTGGAGAATCAGGCGAGGACGAAGATCGGCGTTCTTGTGAAGGGCCGATTCTTCGAGCCACGCCTGTACTGGAAGGACTGGGATGCCGCTGCGAGGGAGTCCCTATGGGAGGAGTGGCTGGTACGGTGAAGTATTTTTTTCAGCGATAGTATTTGTTTAATTAGAGTTTAAATTAATTTGTGTTATTGAATGCCTTGCAGGAGGGGTTCACGTTTGACTCGCCTGATCAGCAGGCACTGGGGCAGCAGGCCTTCTTTGCTTACATCGGCAAGAATTACCGCCGATGGCTCCACGACGCACGGGACCGGGCGAAGAAGATGCTGCCCGAGGGTGCCCCGATGACGGAGATGAGGACATATCCCCACATTGGATATCTCGACCGTATGGGGGCAGATGATAGATCGGTGGGCTGCGGATCCAGGCTGGGACGCCAAGAGTAAGAGCGGGGCTGAGAACAGACAGAACAGAGATCCGACGCACACGGGGGGGTCGGTGCCACACGACATCGTCCGACACATGAATGCGGTCGAGCACCCGGATCTGGAGGAGGATGAGGTCATAGCTCTGACGTATAATCAGACGCACGTGCGGAAGAAGGACAAGGACGAGGCGCACCGGGCGGGCGACTATGTTTCAGATATTGCCCGGCGGATCGATGTGAGTCAATTTGTTTAAGTTAATTTTTGTCTTTCTATCCTCAATGTCTGTTGCGTTAATTAATGCCCTAACATATCTTTAACTCACTGTTTTTGCAGGCCTCGTATGAACAGCTTAGGGGCTCCGAGCAGCAGTCCGGACAGCCATCAGCGTCCACTAGTACGGGTGCGAGTACTGGGGCGTTGAAGCGATGGCTGGATACGCCGGAGGTCGTCAATCGGCCGAAAGGCCGCATACGCGGCCTGCCTAGCACGACTGCTCGTGCCGTGATAGGAGCGTCCTCACCCCCCGCTGCCCCTCCACAGACACCGGCTCCTCGGCGTCCGTTGGACGAGGAGGAGATCCAGCGCATTGCTACAGTGGTGTTGAGGATGATCAGGGAGCAGGATCAGCTGGGTACCGCTGCTGGACATGCCGAGCCGGCCCCGGATCAGCAGGATCCAGATCCGGGACTCGGCAACCCCTGATGAGCCCCTTCTCGTGCCCGGTCCCAGCTTGTCCCCCCTGCCCGGCTTGTACTCTTCTCCCCTCCCCTAACCGGCTGTATCCGGTTCCCGGCTTGTATATCATGAGTTTTTTTTATAATAAATATTTTTTATGATTGATTATATATATTTCTTTGTGTATTGATTATTGTGCATTGTTGTTGAGAATTGAAATTTTTTATTACAGGTCTGGGTAATAGAAAAATAAAAAAATTTGACTTTTGGCGACGGATTAATTCCGTCGCTAAAAGTGTTCTTACTATAAGCTTTTTAGCGACGGAATATTCCGTCGCTAAAAATCTTAGTTAGCGACGGAATATTTCGTCGCTAAAACATTTATTCCGTCGCTAATTTCACAAAACAAAAAATAAATTAAAATACGTAAAATATAATTAGCGACGAATATTCCGTCGCTAATTAAAAAATAAATCCGTCGCAAAAAGTACAATATTAGACGACAGATTTGAAAATTCCGTCGCCAAACTTTTAGTAACGGGCTTTTATAAGCCGTCGCTAAAACTTTTAGCGAGGGATTTTGGGCTTTTAGCGATGAATTGTCCCGTCGCTAAAAGCCTTACTTCTTCTAGTGTTGACTCTAGTTTAGTCAATATGATTTAATGAGGAGAAGGGATCTGGGTTTAGAGAGCAGCTGTGAGTGTGCGTTGCATGTATGTATACGTGAGTGTGTGGGTCTTATGGCTGTGAATTTGGGTTTAGATGCAGCCATGGCGGCGCCGTAAGAGTGAAGTGATGCATGTTGCGGTGTGACTGTAACTGAAGTTTTGAAGTGCTGTGCGTGGATGTGCTGAAGAGAAAAGAGAGAGAGAGACGATAATGGGTTGAGAGGTTCCAAAATGGGTCACTGAGAAGAGCATTTTTTTAAGGTAGATAAAGTCATGAAAATTTTCATGGAAATGGTAAAGAGGGGGCTGCGGACGGGGAAAGAGAGAGAGAGAGAGAGGGAGAGAGAAACAGCCATGAAAGACTGTTTCGTGTAGAGCGAGAGAGAAAGCATCTGTGCTAGGGCTGTGACTGTGAGTTCTTTTGTGAGTGAGGTGAACTGTGAAATTGTTTGAAGTGTGTGTCTATGTGTCTATGTTGGTGTATGTCTGTTGTGTGCAGGACAATAGAATTTGTGTATGGGTGGAGAAGGCAGCCATGAAAACTACCATGTGAGTGTGGGTGTTTTGCAAGTGGGTTAGTGTGTGTATGCGTGAGTTTAGTGCGTGTGAGAGTGTGTTTGTGAGAACCTGGGTGTGAAATGTGCTTTGGTTGTGTGTGCATGTGTGGTGTGTGTATAAATATAAGTGTTTAGTTAGTGGGAAAATATATGTGTGCGTGGACCTATGTGACTGTGTGTTATGCCTGTGTGTGTGTGTGTCCTGCGTGAGTGTGTGTATAAGCTATGTGCCGTGAAAATGTGTGGTGTGCATGTGTGTGTGGGTACCATATATTTCTGGGTGTGGGTGCGCATGGTCAGTGAGTGGGGAAAGAAAAAGAAGGGGGAAGAAAAGGGTGTTTGTTTGCTTGTGGAAGAGACAAGAAGGAAATGGGCTTTGGGTGTTCAAGTGTGTGATTTTGTTTGCAAATTGTTTATGTGTTCTGTGTGTGCTTGGTGGGTGAGTGTGTGTGAAATGCTTGTTGTGTGCGTGTCGCGTGGAATTTCAAGGAAAAGAGAGGGAGTCAGCCAGTAAGGGCTGTGGCTGTTGGACAAGGACAAGAGGCAGTAGCTGTAAGGAGTTGGTATTATTTAGTTTTTCTCTGTATGTGCTGTGTGTGGGGAGGCCACCAAGGAAGATGAAAATGATGTTGTGTGTTGTACTTGTGAAGTGAGTATTTGGCAAGGGAAAACAAGCTACTGCTTGATGCAAGCTGTAATGGAGGTTGGGGAGTTATTGTGTCATGGTTGTGTGAGTTCAAAGCGGATAATTTGAGTTAGCGTTAAATTCGACACGTGCATAGACTAGCGCACGGTTATCGTTAGTATGTAAAATTGTGCACTATAATACGTTGGACTATATTAGAATTTCTAGTAAAAGTTTATAATTTTCTGAAATCATATGTATCTTTAATATTTCCTAGAAACCTAGACTTGTAAAATATTTTGAGCCTTTAAACCCTGAAAATATTCTGGGAAAAATTAGGGTAATGTCTTTCTGGTATAAATAAGACTCAGTTTGAATTTGATGATTTTTAGAGTTGATTTGCTATAATTGCTGTATCGTAGTGTTTTTAGCAAAATGAATAATTTAAAAATAGTTTTAATGTCTTTTTAATTTTGATTTTAATTTCTATAATTTTTATACATATTGCAAAGCTGTTATAAAAATTATGGGACTTTATTTTCGGCTAGAAATAATTATGGCTATTTATGGCATTCAAAGAAATTATTTTAATTTGAAAATATTCAAATTTTAGAAAATTCATTTTTTTGTCTTTTTATAATGTTTAAAGTTATAAAAGTGTTTTATTATAATTTAATGTGTATTTAGAGTATCGTTACCCATTAAGGAGCATACGATGTTTTCAGTTAGGTTAGCCGTGTGCGGGAACCGTTTGAGTTGCGCGATTTCGGGATTAGAAGTGAGCGCCGTTTGGGTGGTCGATACTAGATTTATAGTATATCAGTATAGATTATGTTCTAACATGTGGATTGCCAATCTAGGTTTATTCAAAAAAAATTTGGATCGAGGTCAGTTAGCATCGTTTAGCTTGGACCGAGGTAAGGAATTATATCCGAACCTTACTTCATCGTTCTGATTTCAAATGTTTTATTATGAAAGTTTTATGAACTACATTGATTTGATTTTATGTTTCATATAAAACATGTTCTGAAACTGTCCATGAAACCCTAATTTGAGCCTGATAGCAATCGTTTAGAATTCATTATTCTTATCTGTTTATTTAATTCAATCATTGTAAAACAGTTTGAATTGTGTTTAAATTTCCTTGAATATTGACATGAGTTAGTAAACATAGAAGTTATAAGGATGGTCTGTATTGTTGAAGTTATAAGGATGGTCTGTTAGTTGGGTTAAACTAGTACCTAGATGGACTAGTCAGTGTACATATGCATATGTAAAGCGTATCGAGCACTGCCGGGGTGGCTTTGCTAAAGTGTACTGCTCATGTTCAATATTTTCTATCCCTATTTTATAATACATGAAGTGTTCTGAATAAATTGAGGGATTGAGTTGATACCCATCCCTATGTTTATATTGAAATAATTGAGATTTCATTTAAAAGTGCTTTGAAAAGATATTGTTTGACTTGAATGTCAAAATCGTTTGAATCGTTTGTCTATATCATAATGCTGTGTTTTATTGAAAATGCTCTTAAAAATTTTCGTTTGAATTTAGAGAAAAACTCGTCCGAATTGTTTTGTTGTTTTAAAATCTTTAATCGACCTTACTGGGCTCTCGAAAGCTCACTCTCCTTTGACTTCCTTTCCGAGGTGATCATTAGCATTAAGATATTGGAGTGATTAGAGCATGAATAAGAAGTCGACTGGAAATTTTTATGATTTCTTTTAGTTAAGCCCATGCGAGGGAAAGGAATGTTTAACTTAGTATTACGCTCATTTAATTTTAGTGTTATATATATATATATATATATATATATATATATATATATATATATATATATATATATATATATATATATATATATATATATATATGATTCGTTGATAGTGCTAGCAAAATAGGAGAATTTGCTAGCGCGATCTGACCGTCCATGTGCGATCTGTGGACAGTCCAGATCTTTTTTTTTGCGTTTTTTTAATTCCGTCGCTACATTATGTAGCGGATAATTTTTTGACCAAAATATCCTCTAGTTTGAGGTAGTGCCCGTCTGCTACATAATGTAGCGGACTACACTTTTCTGACTTTTTTTTCTCTCTCTTTCTCTGTCCTTTCTTTCTTTAATGTTCTGACACACACTCTCTCTCTCCCATCAATTTTCTGACTCTCTCTCTCTCTCCTCCTAGGATAAATACCCATCCGCTTCATTATGTAGCGGATGATGGATGGAGCTTATTTTGTCGTTCTAGTACGACACAGTGATGCACTAAATTTTCATGGCTTCAGTAATCATGACAACTTTATAGTAGAGAGAGAGAGAGTCAAAGTTAGCAGATGAAGGACCTCTCTCTCTCTCTCTCTCTCTCTCTCTCTCTCTCTTACAGACACCCCCTTCGTCCATTCCTTTTCTCGTGATCCTTTCTCTCTCTCTCTCTACCCCCGTAAATTGTACTTAAATATATTAAAGGACCTCTCTATCTCTCTCTCTCTCTAGCATAATCTGCTCTAAAAATGCTCCCCGACTCCATCAAAACTTCATTCTCTCTGGTAATCTCCTTCATCCCTTCCCCTCTGGTTTATCCAAATTTGTCACCATTAGTGTGATAATCCACTGCTGACCCCATTGAACCATCACCCTCACCTTTGTAAACGCCGTCGAAGCAAGTTCACTTTGCTTGCTATGTTTTTTGTTAATACTGGATCGCAAGTTCTACTCGACAAGTGTTTCATGCTTGAAGTTTCGCTCTTCAGGATGAGAGTGACGAAGAAGTGATCCGAGAACCAACTAGACGGGCTCCTTGTCAAGCTACACCTCAACCATCGGCCGCTCCACCGCCTTACAATCTGTCTCAGCCTGTTTCCAGCACTCCCATTCGCCTGCCTCCATAAACGACTTGGATCCCAAAGCCCACCGTAAATGCCACCATCAATCTGCGATTTTTCCGTCCTCACCAAACCCAAACCTAAATCTAATCTATATAAGAAGAAGAAGAATAAAAGCAATCTTGTAAAAGAAGAAGAATAGTTCCGCTAAGTAATCTTGTAAAATCACAAAAATGGAGAAGAAGAATAATAGCAAGAAAGAAGAAAGCAATAGAAAGAGGAGAAGATAGGAGATGATGGAGAGAGAGAAAAGGGGCGGCTGCTACATAATGAAGAGAGAAGATGATCCAACAGTCTCTGACAAATGGGTTTTGGTCGTCCGTTACATAATGTAACGGATGGGTATTTATCCCACGAGGAGAGAGAGAGAGATTGGAGAGAGAGAGTCAGAAAATTGATGGGTGAGAGAGAGAGAGTGTGTCAGAACATTAAAGAAAGAAAGGACAGAGAAAGAGAGAGAAAAAAAGTCAGAAAGAGTAGTCCGCTACATTATGTAGCGGACGGGCACTGCCTCAAACTAGAGGATATTTTGGTCAAAAAATTGTCCGCTACATAATCTAGCGGAAGGAATTAAAAAAACGCAAAAAAAAGATCTGGACCGTCCACAGATCTCCCGTGGACGGCCAGATCGCGCTAGCAAATTCTCCTATTTTGCTAGCACCATCAACGGATCAGCTCCATATATATATATATATATATATATATATATATATATATATATATATATATGATTGAGATTTTGAGTTATTGTAGAAGCTCTGATACACATCGGGGCTTTCTTATTGAATTTAGGTATAATTAAATGATTAAGTGATCGATCGATTGAGCGTTAGCATTTCGAAAAATTTCGGGATGTTACATAAGCGATTAGTCAGATATTTCATCATGTACAAGCTCTCCAATTTCAGCCACAATCCAGCCGTAGTCGTTTCCTGAGATACCTTTTGCAACGCGTTGTCGGTTAAACACATCAATAGGGCACTATGGGCTCTCTCCAATATGTCTTCTTTTTCATCAGCAGACATCGTCTCAGGAAGCCTTTGATTCCCCTTTAACACTTTCAACAACCCTTGCTGAATAAGAATAGCATGCATCTTCATCCTCCATAAACTGAAAGCATTCGATCCATCAACTTTTCCAATTCATACTTCGTCGAAGTATTTGACATCATCGCAAGGTGCTTATCTATCGTAAACCTTAGCTCTGATACCACTTGTAAAGAATATACTAGATTTTGCCCAAACAACAAAGAAAAGAATCAAAAACTGTAACAAAAAATAAAGGCACACAGGACACAAGATTTACGTGGTTCGGCGAAAGCCTACTCCACGTGGTAGCAGCAATTTCACTATGTTTGGATATGGAGATAACATATCTTTTTCTCACTCAACAAACTCTCTCAAAGAATGGCTCTTTGCTCTTTTTCTTAAAAGACAATGCAAGACAACATAAATTTACTTAGAGATAAGTAGTAACTTTCTCTAAATAATCAACGCGGGACACGACGACTTATATACTTAGGGCTAAGTTGCAACCTTCTCAAAATTACCGATATGGGACACCCACACATTAACCAATTTTCAAGGTTTTCATCCAAGACAAATTGTCACAGGGTTTGTGCCATGAGATCTTTGGAAGATCTGTTAGTCGAGGTCCAACGAATGACGCCAATTGGTTGTTGGCAAATATGGATGAATTTCTAGAACACTGTCTGATCTGCACAACACTAGACCAACAACGGCTACCATGCTAGACGGGTGTTCGGCGGAGTGTAACATCCCGGAATTTTTTCGGAACGTTAACACTTAATCAATCGATGACACTAATACAAAGATAACCTTATAACCAAATGGTCAGTTCATCAGAGCAGCTAAACCTTTTGTCAAACCATATTCTCAGTAGGCTGTCATAAATGAAACATTAAACTAAGTGTAAAAATTCTTAAATAATAATATTAACCCACGCAGGGGTTCTAATAACCAAGGTTAAACTTAAATTCTCTTTTTCCTTGCTTGGCTCTAATCCACACAAGCAACCTCAATCTAAAGCATTGCTTATCATCTATGGAAAGGAAGTCAAAGGAGAGTGAGCTTTCGAGAGCCCAGTAAGGTCGATCAAATATTCAAAAACAATTAAAAACGATGCGGACGATTTTACATAAACCAAATAAAAACTTTTAAAAACAGAGAAACAGAGCGATTCAAATGATTTTCTCTATAAAATCAAATGATAATTTTAAAATGGGTTTTCAAAGAAAACCACAATATTTCAATATAAACATAGGGACGAGTATCAACTCAATCCCTCAATTAACAGTTATTCAAAACACTTAATGTATAATAAAACAAGAATAGAAAATATTGAACATGAGCAGTACAATATAGCAAGGTCACCCCGGCAGTGCTCGATACGATTTACATATGCATATGTACACTGACTAGTTCACTTAGGTACTAGTTTAGCCCAACCAACAAACCATCCTTATAATTCCAACAATACAGACCATCCTTATAACTCCCAGGTTTACTAACTCATGTCAATATTCAAGGAATTTAAACAAAATTCAACATGTTTTACAATGATTGAATTAAATAAATAGATGAGAATAAAGAATTCCAAACGATCGCTATCAGGCACAAATTAGGGTTTCATGCACAGTTTCAAAACATCTTTTATATCAAACATAAAATCAAATCAATGTAGTTTATAAAACTTTCATAATAAAACATTTGAAATCAGAACAATGAAGTAGGATTCGGATAGAATTCCTTCTCTCAGTCCAAGCTAAGCGATGCTACCAACCTCGATCAATATTTTCTGAATAAACCTAAATTGGCAATCCATTTGTTAGAACACAATCTATACTAAAATACTATAAACCTAATATTAGCTATCCACCATGTGCTCACTTCTAACTCCGAAATCGCTCAACTCAAAGCGCGCCTCGCATGGGCCAACCTACCCGAAAATCCTGTACACTCTTTAATACAAAACAATATTCTAAAATTGATTATAAATTACAATAAAATAATTTTATAGATTAAAACATTGTAAAAAGTCAAAATATGAATTTTCTGAATTTTTCAATATTTTTGAATTAAAATAATTTCTTTAGATGCAATAAAAACCCATAAATGGCAAAAATTCCTTCTAGAGGAAAATAAAGTCCCATGATTTTCATAACAGCTTTAAAATATGTATAAAAATTATAGAAATTTAAATTAGAAATTAAAAGGCATTATAACCATTTTTATATTATTCCTTTTGCTAAAAACAATGCGATACGGAAACCATAGAAAATCAACTCCAAAAATCATCAAATTCAATCTAAATCTTATTTATACTATAAAGACATTATTCTAATTTTTTCCAGAACATTTTCAGAGTTTAAAGGCTCCAAAAGAATTTTACAAATTTGAAATTACAGAAAATATTAAAAATACATACGATTTCAGAAAATTATAAAATTTTGCCAGAAATTCTAATATAGTCTAACGTATTATACTATAAAGTTTTACTTGCTAAGAATAACTATGTGCTAGCTTATACATGTGTCAAATCTAACGCAAACCCCAAATATTCGCTAACTATATATCCAAAACCCATTTCTCCTTCTTCCCTTCTCTCAATTTCTGTACCCAACCCAGCACACACTCAGTCCATATGCACAGCTGCACAGTGAGCACCTCGTGAGGCAGTGGGCTCTCCATCTCCCTCACTCTTTTGTTCCATCATTCTCATGCATTTCCCAACTCAAATATACACAACACCCAACCACCACTTCCACCTTCTCTCATCCCTTCTTCATAAGCCCACTTCACTCATAAATACACACACAGTTCCCACACCACACACTGCAATTTCAGGGAAGCCATTGCAGCTTCTTTTTTTTTTGTCCAAAACCCACACACACATGCAGCACTCATGCACATTCACTCACAAAATCCCACACCACACACAACATTACTCACACACAAAACACACACCTGTATACCCATTTCACACCATACGCACACACAAACACACATATCACCTCATGGCAGCCCACGTACATGCACTATTCACACCTTACTCACATTGATTCACACACACTCAAGCACACAATACACTCAGCACACACACCCATGAAGCACTGACACACACATGCAGCAAAGACACGACTCACACACCCAAAACACACCACACGCACACACACCTGAGCACACAAACACACAAACGCACGCACTCACAGCTGCTTCGACAGCTTCACGCACACAATGCACGCGCACGCACACATTCAAGCACACAAAACTACACACACCCAGTATACACGCACATAGGCAGCCCATTTCTATGTACAAAAACCCATAGGAGGCACCAAAAAATACACCCAAAGCCCCTAACACAACTACTGCCGTGAGGCAGTAGCTGCCTTTATTTGTTCAAAACACACACACCCATGCACGACACACCCATTAAGTACTCTCACAATTTCACAAACAACCCACTTCACCCTCACAGCCATTTTTCTCTCTCTAAAATCCACATATACGATTACACAACCCCCCACATCACTACCTCTGTTCCATGGCAGTCTCTCATGGCTGTCTTGCACCCATTTTTCCCATCCCTTTTTCTTGTCCTTCAAACCTACAAACACATAATTCGTAACCCATCTATACCCAGCCATAAACCACAATATATATACACCATAATCTGTATCAAGACTGTGAATTGCGTAAGCCCTAATTACGGTTCTCCCATTCCTCACTTTGTCACTCCCGAAAACCCACGGCAATTTACTCTCACAATATCACACTGTTCCCAACCTATTCTGGTAGTACCCAAGGGCCTACTAGGGGTCCCGCTTTGCACATCGAACCAGTCAAAGTGCGCACGCTCATGTCACGTGCATTTCTTGCTTCGCACGCCTTAGTCACCAATTTTTCACGTTAGCATGACTCACGGTACTATGTTCGTCGCGCCGCGACCACCTGAGTACCTTTTCATAAAAAATGACGACCAACGGCGAAACAAGAGCGATGGGGCCAAGGGGCAAAGGCCTTGGCCAACCCCATGGGGTCGGCCTCGGCCTCCCATAGGGGTTGGCCTTGGCCTTCCCCCCCGGTTGTTTACTCTTCGCGCAAAGTCCTTTCCGCGATTTGTTCGTTTCATACACTTCGTATGTGAATTTGGCACCTTGTTTGTCATGTGGGTACAATTCATGTCGACACGCTCGTTGTAACGCAACTTTCAGATTCATCATTGCCCATCAAAACACCTACCGTCGGCGAGCCCGAAGTTTACCAAGAAGGGGGAATGGCCTCGGCCTCCCTTCATGGGAGTTGGCCATTGGCCTTGGCCACCCCCTAGGGTCGGCCTCAGCCTTACCAAGGGGTTGGCCTCGGCCTCCCTAGGGGTGGTGGCCTTGGCCTTCCCCCATATGGCCTCCCCTCCCGCGCGCACTTGTTTTCTCGAGTCTTTGCACCTCCGCAATGTTTACGGACATTCGTACATCAACCTCGCGACGTCCGTCATGCCTCAACCTCGTGACATCCGTCATCAGTGACCGCACACTGCTCCCGCACTGCCCATCACCCAAAGTCGCGCACTACTGCCGAATGACCCGTCGCCGACGACCGCATACCATCACTCCCAACTTTGTCATTACTACATGTTGCATTCATTATTTTGTTATAACAGGCACACTCAACACATGCCCCATCTCCGGGGCACACGACGCGCGCCCATGCACCATTCTCATGATACGTGCCCCCGGCACCTAGTATTGCTCCGTAACGTTCGTCGCCGCGCTCGTCCGCCATTCTCATGATAGTATTGCTCCGCGACATTCGTCGCCACGCCCGTGCGCCATTCTCATGATGCGTGCCCCCTGCACCAAGTATTGCTCCGCGACGTTCGTCGCCGCGCCCGTGTGCCATTCGCATGGTAGTATTGCTCCGCGACGTTTGTCACCGCGCCTATGCGCCATTCTCATGAAGCGTGCCCCCGGCACCAAGTATTGCTCCGCGACGTTCGTTGCCGCGCCCGTGTGCCATTCTCATGATATGTGCTCCAGGCACCAGGTATTGTCTCATGCCGTTGGCATCGTGCCCATGCGCCACAATCAATGTCTCGTGCTGTAGGCACCGCGCCCATGCGCCACAATCATGTTACATGCTTACGGGATGGGCTCATAACCTTAAAGCCATCGCCGTCACAATCACAGGGGCTCCGCCCCTCGCAGCGGGATTGACTCACAACCTTATAGTCATCGCCGCCACGGGATGGGCTCACAACCTTAAAGCCATCGCCGTGACATTCATGGGGGCCTCCGGCCCTCGCAGCGGGATGGACTCACAACCTTATAGTCATCGCCGCCACAGGATGGTCTCACAACCTTAATGCCATCGCCGTCACAATCATGGGGGGCTCTGGCCCTGCAGCGGGATGGACTCACAACCTTATAGTCATCGTTGCCAGGGGATGGGCTCACAACCTTAAAGCCATCGTCGTCACAATCATGGGGGCTCCGGCCCTCGCAGTGGGATGGACTCACAACCTTATAGTCATCGCCGCCACGGGATAGGCTCACAACCTTAAAGTCATCGCCGTCACAATCATGGGGGGCTCCAGCCGCGGGATGGACTCTATAGTCATCGTTACCACGGGATGGGCTAACAACCTTAAAGCCATCGCCGTCACAATCATGGGGGGCTCTGGCCCTCGCAGCGGGATGGACTCACAACCTTATTGTCATCGCTGCCATTGGATGGGCTCACAACCTTAAGGTTGTTAGCCCAACCACTGGATGGGCTCACAACCTTAAAGCCATCGCCGTCACAATCATGGGGGGCTCCGGCCCTCGCAGCAGGATGGACTCACAACCTTATAGTCATCGTTGCCATGTGATGGGCTCACAACCTTACAGTCATCGCCATCATAATCACGGGGGGCTCCGTTCGTAGTGCTCCGGCACAAGGACCCTTCGCAGCGGGATAAGCGACTCCTCCGGGACACTATCTCCGCTAGGGTGCCTGCGTGACTGGCCTACGTGCTCCGGTAGTGGGGGCTCGCATCGGCACCCCTAGGGACTATGACCCCCAAGTCACTCCGAGACGGAAACAGGTCTTCAGAGGGCATCGCGCTTAGTCCACCTGCCAGCTGGGCGTCGGGTCTTCCCCACTGCTGCCAGGCCTGTGGGACTTTGCAAGGGCTTGGATTGGTGGCTAGATCAAGGGGGTTCTCTGGCCACACCGACGCTGTGGGAGCCAGTTTTTCCAGACAGACAGAGCAACATTGTGCGGGGCAGGTTGGGTGAATATGCGATTCTACAGTCTGTGGAGCACCGACAGCTGTGGACCCTCAGTGACGTGTCACTCCTAGGGAGCGCCACGTGTTACGTGATGACATCATCATCTCAACCTCTATAAATAGAGGTCTTGAGATTTTTAGATTCTCTGAATTCTCTCTCACTTTCACTTTCTCACTCTAGAATCTTAGAGAGAGAAACATACATGACCCTGACTCTGAACCTAAGCATCGGACTGTGACTGTCGTCGTGTATTCACCCTGTGCCATCCCTCGCAGCCCTGCCACCCTTAGGCTCTGTCTGGGAAGCCCTTGGTCTCTGCCCTTGCTCCACCCTTGCTGTGTCTCACATAATCACACTTAGTATCTAACTCTGACTGCATTCCTTATGGCACCTCCACGTCGACTGCGAACCCATTTTCCTTGGCATCATCTTGGCGACTCTGCTGGGGAGGTGAGCATCGCAGTGCAGTTCGTCCCTTCCCCGGCACATCCAAGCAACCATGCCTCAGCAACGCAGGGCTACCAGGACTACCAGTCATAGCCTCAACCCAGCCATCCAAGGGGTCGTCATTTTCTAGCCTTAGAAAGTTTTCATGCTACATTGCTCTTGCCCAAGTATACTGACACCACTCTTGATGCCATCACCCACTCTCTTGGGGGCTTTACCCCTTCCCAACCCCTTCGGCCTCACATTGCAACGACTTGGTACATGGTGCGCGAGGTGGCTCGAGCCATGTTACTAAGTCTCAAATCTGTCAATTGACACACCCCCAGGTCTCGCGACCGCCTCTGCCAGGTATGCATGCAACACGCCTCACCAACCCTCCCCTACCTCCGTCACTCAGTCGGTCATCGATACCGGCCCATCACCCTGAGTCCCCCATCCCACTCATCTTAACCTCTCGTGTTTGCGGTCGCATGACCACCCTTTATCAAATTTTTTTTCTCAACACCTTTTATCGACCGCATGCCATCACCCACTTAGTTTTTTTTTCTCAACACTTAGTCAACACCAAATTTGC
This sequence comes from Escallonia herrerae, assembly GCA_033070095.1. Taxonomy (NCBI): domain Eukaryota; kingdom Viridiplantae; phylum Streptophyta; class Magnoliopsida; order Escalloniales; family Escalloniaceae; genus Escallonia; species Escallonia herrerae. The sequence continues at coordinate 65,101 of JAVXUP010003130.1, read as the reverse complement.
CTCTCTCTCTAATCTGTCTCTCTCTAATCTGACTTCGTCTTTCTCTCTCTCATCCTCACCAACACCAAATTTTCTGTCTTCATCTCTCTCTCTAATACACACCACCACCTCTTAATTTCTGCCTTCATCTCTCTCTAATCCTCACCAACACCAAATTTACGATCTGGATCCTTTACCCGAATGCTTTCCACTTTAATGAGATTGTGGCTGACTAATTGCGGGATTGCGGTTGACTAACTGAAGGATTAATGGGTTTTTGATGGGTTTGGGCGGTGCAGGTTTGATGAATTCGGGAGTAGAAGGATTGGGGTTTTATGATGCGAGATCAGGGATTTGGGATTCGTCGCGAGATTATTGCACTAGAGGGCACACAACATCAGATCTGTCGTCAACGGGGCTTGGTGTGTGAATTCCAGTGAAGTTTGTATTGTACTGATGAGTTAGAGTTAGCAAGGAATGGAAAGGGAATGGTAAAGTTCATGCCATTGATGGAATGGTCGTTAATTGTTTGGTTTGTTTTTCGGTTTTGACAAATGACATCAGGTACGTAATTGTGGAAGAGCTAGCAGCATTTGGGGCGACCGTCCATAGTTGTTCCTGCAACCAAAAGGATCTCGATGAGCGGTTAGAAGAGTGGAAAGGCAGGAGATTTAGCGTGAGAGAGAGTGTAGAGAGAGTGTGTGTAGAGAGAGAGTGTGTGTGAATGCAGAATCTGTTGGAGAGGTACAGACATATGAAACACGTAGGATGCCATCTAGATGCCACATGGATGCCATCTTGGACACAGTAAAGGAACTAATTATTTTACCCCTTAAAAACTAACAGACGTGTGACCATTTTGACCGTCAAAAGGTGATGGAAGTCAAGATTTTCAAAATTTTGGTGCTGGGTGCCAAAATTGAAATCATGGGGTGCTGGGTGCAACTGACCCCTAAGTACAGGGTGTAGCATAAAATTAATCCTAATGTAGCGGACAATTTTTTGACAAAATTGTCCATGACCCCGCACCCAAAGAAGCAAAAAATGGTGTGCAATACTTCATCCGCTACATTATGTAGCGGACTACTGTATTGCACAGAGGAGCCATAATCAATAGGCAAACGTGTTGAAGAAGTTCCAGAAGGATGTCCCTTCGGTGACATCGTCGTGATTTACGGTGCAACCGATGAACATGGCGCCATCGGCGAGCTTCGTCACCCGGACGGCCAAAATGGGCTTTAGCGTGAACACGATGTCGGCATAAACTCGACACCGACGTCGTTACAGGTGATGTAAATGCATTCCATGTAAATTCATTCGGTTCCAATCCTTCTAACCGCATCTGCTCAAATGAAACAATCGACTGTGACCTTCCCCGCATTACAATACCCAGAAATCATCGTTGTCCAAGAAACGACATCTCGTTTAGGCAATTTATCAAACACTTGACGAGCATAAATCATGCACCCACATTTGCAATACATGTCAACCAAAGCATTCCCCAAGGATACATCTAATTCAAAACCCAACTTGTTTATCATACTATGAATCTCTTTTCCCTTATTCAAATCCATCAAGCCAACACAAGCTCTCAAAACAAAAGAAAACGTATAGCTATTGGGACTATTTCTTGATCCTTGCATCAAAGAGAAGTGTCCAATTGCATCTCTGTAGTGCCCATTGAATGCCAAGGCTGAAATGAACCAATTGAATGCAAAAACATCTGGGTATTGGGATAGAGTATGAGATAGGCTGCGCTTGAGGAGGGTGATGAGTTCGGTGATGGTCGGGTAAAGAGGCTGCCTTTTTGAATGTAGTGACAGGAGAACATAGGGAGGTCAGAGACGGAGAGCTTCAGGTCTCCGGCGATTGATTTCTGGTATGGGAAGATGGTGGATTTGGAGATGAAAGCTAGAGACATGGTTGATCGAGCAAAAGGTTCTCTTGCAGTCTTGCCCCCTCTGTGCAATAGTTCGTCCGCTACATAATGTAGCAGACGAAGTTTTGCTTCTTTTTGCGGGGTTAGGGGCAATTTTGTCAAAATATTATCCGCTACATAATGTGGCGGACATACTTTAAAAAAACATAAAAAAAGATCTAGACCGTCCACAGATCGCGTGTGGACGGCCAGATCGCGCTAGTAACTTAACTCAGTTTGCTAGCGTTCTCAACGGATCAGCTCCCACACACACACACACACACACACATATGTTAAAAGAAACCCTAATTAGAAAAGAAAAGAAAACCCTACATGTCCAGTGGTCGCTAAAAACTTCTAACGCAAACTAATGATTGCGAAAATAGTCTAAAAATAAAATACTTACGATAGCTATATGTAAAGAATTATTAACGGCTGTTACACTAACCCGCTCCATTATGTGTCGCTAGAAGCAGCCACGTAAAAATATCAACGCTAACTAAAAGGAATTTCGTTGCCAAAAGTTTTTAAAAAGTCATTAACGCTAATCGTTACTAAGGGTCTAAATAGGTATTCATAGAACTACTATCATTAAATCACAACTTCATTTTAGTTTCTAAACATTATTACTAAAGATAACAAAATTTAATGCTCACCAATTCATCGCTAAAATTTCTAATAAAAATATCGACGCTAAAAATTTATTCGTTGTTTTTAAAAGGAATTTCGTTGCCAAAAGTTTTTGAAAAATCATTAACGCTAATCATTACTAAGGGTCTAAATAGGTATTCATATAACTACTATCGTTAAATCACAACTTCATTTTAGTTTCTAAACATTATTGCTAAAGATAACAAAATTTAATGCTCACCAATTTATCGCTAAAATTTCTAATAAAAATATCGACGCTAAAAATTTATTTGCTGTTTTAATTAATTCGTTAAAAAAATGTCGGGGTGTTACACGGAGGGTCTCCAATATCTTTGAAGTTTTTGTATGAGGAGAAAGCTGAATAGCAGAGACAAGGGTGTTTAGAGTATGACATCTTAACTTCACTAGACCTCATATAGGCCTTTAAATAGGGAGAGTGAGGAAGTTATCTTCTTGTTGTAGGATTAGAGTACTTCAATGGCAATTACCATAAATCCAAGTCCTTAATCCACATCCAGCGGGGCTAAAGCCAAGTTCTTAATGCTTTCTTTGATATAAGGAAAGGGCTATTTATTCCGAGTCATATCTATATCTATATATTATATATAATAAGCGAAGCGATAGCTTCTTTGCGTGACACATCATCCAGAGATAACTTCTTTACTTGACACATCATCCACTACAAGAAAAGACAGATTTAGCAACGGAATTTCAGCGACGGGATGATTTCCGTCGCCAAAAGATCTTTCAGCGACGGAAAACTGCGTCGGTAAAAATCCGTTGGTAAAAAGTTTTACCGACGGAATACTACGTCGGTAAAAACCTTTGTTGGCGAACTTTTAACAACGGGATTTTAACGACGGGGATCCTGTCGTTAAATATTTTTATGGAATTTGTAATTTTTGAGGTTTTTTATAATATTTTTAAGCGACGGAATAATACCGTCGCTAAAAAAAATCCGTAGGATAAAATTCTTTGACCGACGGACTTTTAGCGACGGGTTATTCTGTCGCTAAAAGGCCTTTAATTAACAGATATCTGCATTTTCTTTCTCCCTGTTTCTCTCTACAGCCTCTTTTCCTCTCAACTTTCACGACTTCTTTCTCTCATAGTCTCACGACCACCGGCGCCTCACTTTGGCAAATCGTAGACCGGCAACGGCGGCCATGACACGAGCCATAATCTGGGCTGTCTAGATCTGGGTCTAGATCTACGTGCCGACAGCAAGCTCACGGCCACTGATGACCTCACCTCAACCGGCGACGACGTCGCCACGAACGATCTTCAGCCCGTGACTCCACGTATCCACCGGCGACAAGGGGTATGTTCCCAAATCCCAAATCGCCTTCCATGATGATTGATGCATCTCTTCATTCTCTTAAATTTGCGTGGGCCGTGGGGAACTGTGTCTGAATCATTGTATGGAATGGATGTGGACCTATGGTGTTTGATGTTTGAATGGAATTGGATTTTGTCACAATAGTCAACAGTAGCTCCGTCCTTAAATTGTTTGATGTTTGAATTGAATGAGATATGGACTTTACAAAATCCAGAGTTTTTTGGTTGTTTTTGAAAAACGGGTGGAGGAAGATGAAGTTACTTGACTTACTTCCGGAGTTTATGCGTTGATTGTGCTTCCATTGACTGATTTTCCTGCACTACTGATACATGTTCCTGTTAATCTGTTATGCACTAATCCAATTGTACAACGCCATTTAACTGACACAATCTGGATTGACTTTGTGTACCAAGTTTTGTTTTCAATTATCTACTATCAAGTTTTGAGCACATTTTGGAAAATTATTTATTTGTGAGTTAGGCCGTATACGAAACCAAGTCAATATAACTTGGACATTAGCGCTGAACTTTTAGACACATTTGACAAGCGCTCATTGAAAAACATACCAAAAAATGGCCATGGGTAGGCCCTTGCAAGAAAACTTTGCTATATCACTTTTAAAGTCTAGTGTCGGCATATTTCAATCTCCCTGTACAGTCGATGTGAACTTAACACCTGTCGTCACACATAGTATGCAATATGACGTGTTCTCAAGACTCAATCTGAATAAAGCGCGACGAGGTAACAACTTGAAGACCATCAGGCACAAGTATGACCTAGATTTGATATCATGTTAAAGTCTGATATTCAATCTGATATTTCCAAGAGCCGAAAAAAGTCATTAGATATAAAGAACCTTTATGGCGTACGTGGGACTTGACAGTCGCCATCAACCTATATAAACAGCAAAAATTCACCCTTTTAAGATGAAATGGGCATAGAGAGGAATTTTATTTTAGAGGTCAAAAAGAGCGTCAAAAAGCTGTCAGGCTGATACGACACCGTCACCATAAAAGCCCAAAAAGAGAGTTACGCTCGTCCAGGAGGGCCTGTAAGTAAAAACAATATCACATCATGCCATATATTAAAAATTTTGGAGTGTTAATTTATATTTGAACTGTATTAATTTATTTATTTACTTCTTTGGCAGGATCCTGGAGAATCAGGCGAGGACGAAGATCGGCGTTCTTGTGAAGGGCCGATTCTTCGAGCCACGCCTGTACTGGAAGGACTGGGATGTCGCTGCGAGGGAGTCCCTATGGGAGGAGTGGCTGGTACGGTGAAGTATTTTTTTCAGCGATAGTATTTGTTTAATTAGAGTTTGTTTTCTGTAGTTAATTTGTGTTATTGAATGCCTTACAGGAGGGGTTCACGTTTGACTCGCCTGAGCAGCAGGCACTGGGGCAGCAGGCCTTCTTTGCTTACATCGGCAAGAATTACCGCCGATGGCTCCACGACGCAAGGGACCGGGCGAAGAAGATGCTGCCCGAGGGTGCCCCGATGACGGAGATGATGAGATATCCCCCACATTGGATATCTTTAACTGTATGGACGGCAAGATAGATCGGTGGGCTGCAGATCCAGGTTGGGACGCCAAGAGTAAGAGCGGGGCTGAGAACAGACAGAACAGAGATCTGACGCACACGGGGGGTCGGTGCCACACGACATCGTCCGACACAAGAATGCGGTCGAGCACCCGGATCTGGAGGAGGATGAGGTCGTAGCTCTGACGTATAATCAGACGCACGTGCTGAAGAAGGACAAGGACGAGGTGCACCGGCCGGGCGACTATATTTCAGATATTGCCCGGCGGATCGATGTGAGTCAATTTGTTTAAGTTGTTAATTTTTTGTCTTTCTATCCTCAATGTCTGTTGCGTTAATTAATGCCCTAACATATCTTTATATCACTGTTTTTGCAGGCCTCGTATGAACAGCTTAGGGGGTCCGAGGAGCAGTCCGGACAGCCATCAGCGTCCACTAGTACGGCTGCGAGTACTGGGGCGTTGAAGCGATGGCTGGATACGCCGGAGGTCGTCAATCGGCCGAAAGGCCGCATACGCGGCCTGCCTAGTCAGACTGCTCGTGCCGTGATAGGAGCGTCCTCACCCCCCGCTGCCCTTCCACAGACACCGGCTCCTCGGTATCCATTGGACGACGAGGAGATCGCACGCATTGCTATGGTGGTGTTAAGGATGATCAGGGAGCAGGATCAGCAGGGTACCGCAGCTGGACATGCCGAGCCGGCCCCGAATCAGCAGGATCCAGATCCGGGACTCGGCAACCCCTGATGAGCCCCTTCTCGTGCCCAGTCCCAGCTTTCCCCCTTGGCCCCCACACCCGGCTTGTACTCTTCTCCCCTCCCCTAACCAGTTGTATCCAGTTCCCAGCTTGTACATAATGAGTCTTTTTTATGATTAATTATATATATTTCTTTGTGTATTGATTATTGCGCGTTGTTGTTAAGGATTGATTTTTTTATTACAGGTTTGGGCATTAGAAAAATAAAAAAATTTAAAAATTTTGACTTTTGGCGACGGATTATATCCGTCGCTAAAACTTTTTTTATTACTATCTGTTGTTTAGCGACGAATTATTCCGTCGCTAAATAAGACATTTAGCGACGGAATATTCCGTCGCTAAAAAATTTATTCCGTCGCTAATTTAACAAAAAAAGAAATTAAATTAAAATACTTAAAATATAATTAGAGACGGATATTCCGTGGCTAATTAATAAATAAATCAATTGCAAAAAATTAAATATTACACGACGGATTTGAAAATTCCGTCGCCAGACTATTAGTAACAGGCTTTTATACGAGGGACTTTTAGCGACGATAAATCCATCACTAAAACATTTGCGATGGATTTTAGGCTTTTAGCGACGGATTTTCCCGTCGCTAAAAGCCTTTTTTCTTGTAGTGATCGCATTATGTATCTAATGTGAGATAGAATTCTAAATCTTATAAGTGCCTCTAAAGATCTCAAATAGTATCTTGGATTGGGTCATTATCTCTTAATAAGTTAATTTCGATATCAGTAAGTCTTATATAATTGAATAACTAATTCTAAACTTTCTGAAAGTCTAACTAATTAATGAACTAACTTACTAGGACTTAATATTAACTGTTGTATCCTTAAAACCACTCTTTGATATCAATATAAAAATTCACATATAGAAAAACAAAAATAACATATTTGATTTATTAGAGAAGAAAAAAATGATGTTACATTATAGTTTTCGATATATAGATTTAGCAGTATAATATATAGCTTTTAGAATCCTTTTGATAAAATGAAAGATTGACGTTATCTTTTGGGTGAGATCACACAACCAACAAATGACTATATCATTATTATTAATTAAAAATTCAATGTTGATAAAGCTTCTTCATAAATATGATTGTTGAAAATGACTTAAAGCTATATTCTAAACATGTCAATCTATCTAAAGGTATGCAAATATTATTTTAGATGTGATTCCTGTTTTTAAGTTTATTTATATTGCAGGAACTATATGAGGGCTATATTAGAAGCATCATATAATCCGAAAACTAATCCAAAAACTCTAAATATATACAAATTTCTTAGGATTTGATTTTGATTATCATGTTCTTAAAACTAACTCTCTCATATGAAGATAAAAAAGCATGTATCTAGAAAATTGAAATACCATATGAGATTTAAAAGGAAAAAAAATATTATGTTACGGTTAAGTTTATTATAATTCAATAAATATATATGTATTTATACATAACAAGATCATTGTAAAAAATTATCTATATACTACATAAATTCAACAATCAAATTATTGGACAATTTGTTGCTTTGATAAAACTGCACGATCAAGAAAGTGACTATATAAGCATGTAAATATTTTGAAATGAAATCACATATGTACTAGAATAAGAAAGGTGGTATTACATCAAATAGTTTTTAATAACTATATTTGACAACATTTAGAACCCTTAAGATGCAAAAATATAGTATGTAATCGTATTATGATTCCAATGTAAAATAAAATTATAAACATTATAAGTGTCTCTAAAGGTCTCAAATATTATCTTGGATGAGATTTTTATGTCTGGCTAAGTTGATTTCCATATCAATAAGCTTTATATAATTGAGAAACTACTTTTAAATATTTTAAAACTCTAACCAACTAATTAATGAACTAATTTATTAAGACTTAATTTTTACTATTGTATCCTTAATCGCTCTCTAATATGAATATAAATTTTACATATCTAAAAAATAAAAAATAACATATTAGATTTAGAAGAGAAAAAGAGGGGAAAATTAGTTAATGACCTCATGTACTATACGTGGTGTGCAACTACCTCCCATCTACTTAAAATTTCACCACTAACCCCCCCCCCCCCCCCCACAGTTACGAAAATTAGACACATTAAGCAGAAACCATCAAATTTAATAGCGCGTGGTCAAAAAATGCATTGACTGACAATTCTTTTAAAAATTTGCCATTCTTCTACCTTTTTTCACTCCTACCGTGAGAGTGCAACCCCTCCCCCCAACCCCCCACCCCCACATACATTCAAAAGCCTATTCCAATTCCCTCTTACAGAGGTCACATGGTTTCAGTTCCCAAACCCTAACCCTAATTCTAATTCCCTCGATTGCTCGATTCTCAGCGACCTGCATTATTGTCACAGCCTGCAATCGCTCGATCTATCCACCAACTCCCTCTCATGTTTGATCCCTTCCTAAATTTGCACATGGTTGCATCTATGTGTGCTTGCAATGTGTGTGTGGGTATGTGTTTATCGTGTGTGGGGGGGGGGGGGTGTTTGGTGAGTAGTGTGTCCGTGTCATGTGTTTCTCTATATGTGTGTGTGTGTGTGTTAGGTGTGTAGTGGTGTGGGTGTGTGTTGGTGTATGTGTCTGTTTGTGCGTGGGAGCACCGTGTATGAGTTTGTGGGTGTGTGTTAATTTGACGGGGAGGGGAAACCGTGGTGGGTGTGTGTGCTTATGTGTCGACTGTATGTGTGTTTGGTGTGTGCGTGGAGTAAAAGGGATGTATGTAAGAGTAATATGTGTTTGTGTGTGGGTGGGTGGGTGGGTGCACTTCCGTGTGTGTTCACTGTGTGTTCGGGTATAAGTGAGAGAGGGGAGACGAAGGAGCTGAAGGAATGGTAAAAAACTTAAATAAGGTAAGAAACTAAGGGTATTCTAGTCATTTCATGCTATTCATAATGGCTATATCAAATGTGTCCAATTTTCGTAAGTGTGTGTGTGTGGGGGGGGGGGGGGGGGGGGTTTAGAGGTGAAATTTTAAGTAGATGGGAGGAAATCACACACCAGGTATAGTACTGGGGGTCATTAGCTAATTTTTTTCGAAAAAGAATGATACAATTGAGATTAAAACAATAAAAATAATATAACAATTGATTCATATTTATATTATTTTAATATATGCTTACCATAATCGTTGTAAAGATTTATTAATATATTATATAGCTTTTAGAATTCTTTGGATAAAATTAAAAAAATTGACGGTGTTTTTTGGGTGGGAGCACACATCATTCAAAAAAATGCAGAATTGTGGTTAATTAAAATTGTAATGTTCAAAAAACTTATTCGTTGACCTGATAGTTGAAAATGATTAACTGTTATATACTAAACATGTTTGTGTATGTAAAGGTATTCAAAAATTATTTTAGACGTGATCCTAATTTCTAAGTTTATTTTTGATTTTGTATATATGATGGCTATATTAGGGAGCCTTATGCAATTTGAAAACTAAGTGTAAAACTCTAAATATACTAATTGATATGGCTTTAATTTTGACTATCATGTCCTTTAAATTAACTCTCTGATACCAAGATAAAAATCATGTAATTAACAAAACAAAAATAACATTTGAGATTTAGAAGAAAAAATATGTTATAGTTAATTTAAGTTTATTGTAATTTAATTAATGTATATATATTTATGCATAACATAGTCATTGCAAAAATTATCTATGTAAAATATAAGATCAATAACAAATTATAGGATATTTTTTTTGCTTTCGTAAGACCACACGATCAACAATGTGGCTATATCGCATGTATGAGTTTTGAAAAAAATCACATATGTATTAGAAAAAAAGATATATTTAAATCAATAATTCTTAATTACTATAAATGAGAACATTTGAAACCTTTAAGACGCAAAAAACATATCCATGTAACTCTAAAAAATTAACAATTAACCAGTTCATTTTTACATAGGGCCCTTACGATCAGTATAAAGATTACGATCAATATAAATATTATTTGGATGGGATCCTTATTTCTTGATAAGCTAATTTTCATATCAATAAGCCTTATAGAATTGAAAAACTAATTTTAAATATTCTCAAACTCAAACTATATAAGGAACTAACTTATTAGGACTTAATTTTAACTATTGTATTCCTAAAACCACACTCTGATATAATAATAAAAATTCATAAATCTAACAAACGAAATAACATATTTGATTTAGAAGAGAAAAAAATGACGTTACATTACTGTAATTGATGTAAAGATTTATCAATGCAATATATAGCTTTTAGAATCCTTTTGGGAGGATAAAAACTGATATTATTTTTTGGGTGAAACCACGCAACCAACAAATGATTGTATCCTTATTACTAATTAAAATTGCAATGTTGATAAAGCTTATTCAAAAATCTGACAATTGAAAATGATTCAAAATGATATACTAATTATGTTAGTGTATCTAAAGGTATGCAAATATTATTTTGGATGTCATTTCTATTTTTAAGTTTACTTAATTTTGCAAGAATTATACGAGTGCTATATGAGGAAGCCTTATATAATCTGAAAACTAATTCTTAAACTAACTCTCTCATACAAAGATAAAAAATCATGTATCTAGAAAATATTTGATTTTGATTACGTGTTCTTAAAACTAATTCTTAATATACTAGAATATTTGATTATGATTATCTTGTTCTTAAAACTAACTTTCACATACGAAGATAAAAAAATCGTGTATCTAGAAAATAAAAATAACATATGAGATTTAAAAGGCAAAAAATAATGTTAAAGTTAATTTAAGTTTATTATAATTCAATATGTATTTACACATTACATAATCATTACAAAACATTTTATATTATATGAATCAATAATTAAATTATTGAATAATTTGTTACTTTGAAAAGACTGCACGGTTAACAAACTGACTATATAAGTATATATGAGACTTTAGAAAGAACTCACATATAGACTAGAAAAAAAAGTACAATTAAATCAAATAGTTCTTAATTATTGTATTTGAGAACATTTAAAATCTTTTTAAGACGCAAAAATATGGTATGTGATCACATTATATTTTTAAAGTGAAATAAAATTATAAGCATTATGCGTGTATCTAGAGGTCTCAAATATTATATTGGATGAGATCCTTATTTCTTGATAAAGATCTAAGTAATTAATGAACTAACTTATTTGGACTTAATTTTTACTATTGTATCCTTAAAACTACTCTATAATATGATTGTAAAATTCATATATCTAAAAAATAAAAATAACATATTAAATTAGGACGATAAAAATAATGACGTACGTTACATTTGAGATTAAATGAATAAAATGATGTAACAATTGATTCGTATTTATTTTATTTTAGTATATATTTACCGTAATCGGTATAAAGATTTATCAATATAAGGTATAGCTTTTAGAATCCTTTTGGTAAAAAAAAAAATTGACAGTATTTTTTGGATGGGAGCACAACTGTATACGTATTGTTCATTAAAATTACAACAATTATTAAGCTTATTCGTAAATCTGATAGTTGAAAATGATTTAACGTTATACATGTTAGTGTATTTAAAGGTATGCAAATATTATTTTGGATGTGATTTCTATTTTTGAGTTTATTTAATTTTGTAAGAACTATATGAGGGCTATATTAGAGAACCTTATATAATTTGAAAACTAATTTTAAAACTCTAAATATTCTAATTTATATGTATTTAATTTTGATTATCATGTCCTTAAAACTAACTCTCTCATACGGAAAAAAAATGTGTGTCTACAAAACAAAAATATCATATGAGATTTAGAAGAAAAAAAATATGTTACATGCAGCTAATTTAAGTTTATTATAATTTAATAAATGTAGATATTTACGGATAACATAATCATTACAAACATTATTCATATAACATATAAGTTCTATAATCAAATTATAGAATAATTTTTGTTTTGATAAGACCGCACGATCGACAAAGTGGCTATATCACATATATAAAATTTTGAAAAGAAATAACATATATATGAGAACATTTATAATCTTTAACATGCAAAAATATATCCATCTAATTCTACAAAACTAACGTAATTTTTACATAATGCTTTTACGATCAATAAAAAGACTTTTTCATGAAAAATAAGACTAATTGATAAATCTTAGACAAGTTGTAAGCATTAAAATTTAATTATGATTATAATGGTATTGACTATAACTATGAGTGATGATTATTGTACGAATTCAATAGCAAGTGGTTGATTGACACTCGCCCATTAATATTATTGACACTCGCCCGTTAATACAATGATATTTGTGATAAAACAAGTACGGAGTATAATTCATGCATATAGCAGATATAGAATTATGACTTGGCGACAAAAATATTCATGGAAGATGTGGAAAATAATTTCAACACACCAAAACAAGGACAACTCATCTTATAAGAATTAATTAAAAACATATATATGAAAATATCAGATGTTATGTGATTGTTCTGTAAAAATTTATTTTTGAAAAAAGTGATAATTTTATTGGAAGGTGGTAAGATGAATACATAAGTTATATTAAATTTGAAATACAACTTTGTTCCCAACCTATTCTGGTCGTACCCAAAGGCCCACCAGGGGTCCCGCTTTGCATGTCGAACAGGTCAAAGTGCACATGCTCATGTCACGTGTGTTTCTTGCTTCGTACGCCTTAGTCACCAATTATTTCACGCTAGCATGACTCACGGTACCACGTTTGTCACGCCGCGACCACCTGAACACCTTTTCACCAAAAACATCGAGATGGCGTAACCGAGCGACGGGGTCAAGGGCAAAGGCCTTGGCCAACCCCATGGGGTCGGCCTCGGCCACCCCCAAGGCCATGGGGTCGCCCTCAGCCACCATGAAGGGTCGGCCTTGGCCTCCATGGGGGGTTGGCCTTGGCCTTCCCCCCCGGTTATTCACTCTTCGCGGAAAGTCCCTTTTGCGCTTTGTTCGCTTCATACACTCGTCGTAACGCAACTTTTGGATTCGTCATTGCCCATCGAAACACCTACCGTCGGCGCGCCCGGAGTTCACCAAAAAAGGGGGGAGTGGCCTTGGCCTCTCTTCATGGGAGTTGGCCATTGGCCTTGGCCACCCCCTAGGGTCTGCCTCGGCCTCCCCAAGGGGTCGGCCTTGGCCTCCCCAGGGGTGGTGGCCTTGGCCTTCCCCCAATCTTTGGCCTATGGCCTCCCTTCCCTCGTGCACTTGTTTTCTCGAGTCTTTGCACCTCCGCGATGTTTACGGACGTTCGTACATCAACCTCGCGATGTCCGTCGTGCATCAACCTCGCGACATTCGTCGCTCGTTATTGTGCACCGCTTCTACGATGCATGTCGCCCAAAGTCACGCGCTACCGCCGAATGACCCATCGCCGACAACCGCATACCATCACTCCCAACTTTGTCATTACTACATGTTGCATTCATTATTTTGTTATAACAGGCACACTCAACTCATGCCCCGTCTCCGGGACACACGATGTTCGTTGTCGCGCTCGTGCGCCATTCTCATGATACGTGCCCCCAGCACCAAGTATTGCTCCGCGACGTTCGTCGCCGCGCCTGTGCGCCATTCTCATGACATGTGCCCACGACACCAGATATTGTCTCCGTGACGTTCGTCACCACGCCCGTGCACCATTCTCATGGTACGTGCCCCCGGCACCAAGTATTGCTCTGCGACGTTCATCACCGTGCCCTTGCGCCATTCTCATGATGCGTGCCCCCGGCACCAAGTATTGCTCCGCGAAGTTCGTTGCCGCGCCCGTGCGCCATTCTCATGATACGAGCCCCCGGCACCAAGTGTTGTCTCCGCAAAGCTCGTCGCCGCGCCCATGCGCCACTTCAGTGACATGTGCCCACGGCACCAGATATTGTCTCCGCGACATTCGTCGCCACATCTGTGTGCCATTCTCATGGTACGTGCCCCCGGCACCAAGTATTGCTCCGCGACGTTCGTCGCCGCGCCCATACGTCATTCTCATGATATGTGCCCACGGAACCAGGTATTGTCTAATGCCATTGGCATCGTGCCCATATGCCACAATCAATGTCTCGTGCTGTAGGCACCGCGCCCATGTGCCACCATCATGTTACATGCTTCAGGGGGGCTCCGTTTGTAGTGCTCCGGCACAAGGACCCCTCGCAGCGGGATGGACCCACAACCTTATAGTCATCGCCACCATGGGATGGGCTCACAAACTTAAAGCCATCACCGTCACAATCACGAGGGGCTCCGGCACGAGGACCCCTCGCAGCGGGATGGACTCACAACCTTAAAGTCATCGCCGCCAGGGGATGGGCTCACAACCTTAAAGCCATCGCCGTCACAATCACGGAGGGCTCTGGCCCTAGCAGCGGGATGGACTCACAAACTTAAAGCCATCACCGTCACAATCACAGGGGGCTCCGGCCCTCGCAACGGGATGGACTCACAACCTTATAGTCATCGCCGCCACGGGATGGGCTCACAACCTTAAAGCCATCGCTGTCACAATCACGGGGGGCTCCGGCACGAGGACCCCTCGCAGCGGGATGGACTCATAACCTTAAAGTCATCGCCGCCACAGGATGGGCTCACAACCTTAAAGCCATCGCCGTCACAATCACGGAGGGGTCTGACTCTCGTAGCGGGATGGACTCAGAACCATATAGTCATCGCCGTCACAATCACGAGGGGCTCCGGCCCTCGCAATGGGATGGACTCACAACCTTATAGTCATCGCCGCCACGGGATGGGCTCACAACCTTAAAGCCATCGTCGTCACAATCACGGGAGGCTCCGGCACAAGGACCCCTCGTAGCGGGATGGACTCACAACCTTATAGTCATCGCCGCCACGGGATGGGCTCATAACCTCAAAGCCATTGCCGTCTTCATTACGGGGGCTCCGCTCGTAGTGCTCTGGCATGAGGACCCCTCGCAGCGGGATAGGCTCGTTACCATAAAGCTATCACCGTCTTTATTTCAGGGGGATCCGTTCGTAGTGCTCTGGCACGAGGACCCTTCGCAGCAGGATAGGCTACTCCTTCAGAGCAGGATAGGCGACTCCTTCGGGACACTATCTCTGTCAGGGTGCCTTCGTGATTGGCATGCGTGCTCCCACAATGGGGGGCTCGCGTCGGCACCCCTAGGGACTATGACCCCTGGGTCACTCCGAGACGGGAGCAGGTCTTCGGAGGGCATTGCGCCTAGTCCACCTGGCAGCTGGGCGTCGGGTCATCCCCACTGCTGCCAGGCCTGTGAGACTCTACAAGGGCTTGGATTAGTGGCTAGATGAAGGGGGTTCTCTGGCCACACCGACGCTGTGGGAGCCAGTATTTTCAGACAGACAAAGTGACGCTGTGAGGGGCAGGCCCGGTGAATATGCGATTCAACAGTCCGTGGAGCACCGGCAGCTGTGGACCCTCGGTGACGTGTCACTCTCGGGGAGCCCTACATGTCGGGTGAAGACATCATCATCTCAACCTCTATAAATAGAGGTCTTGATAATTCATTTGGGCGACTTGAGATTTTTAGATTCTCAGAATTCTCTCTTACTTTTACTTTCTCACTCTAGAATCCTAGAGAGAGAAACATACAAGACCCTGACTATGGACCTAAGTATCGGACTGTGACTGTCGTTGTGTATTCATCCTGCGCCATCGCTCTCTGCCACCCTCAGGCTCTGTTTGGGAAGCCCTTGGTCTCTGCCCTTACTCCGTCCTTGCTGTCTCTCACTTTGCATACTTGAAAGCTGACTCGAACTGCAGCCTTTGTGGCACCTCCACGTTGGTACGAACCCACATTCCTTGGCATCAAACTTTATTCTTTTTAAATTTCTACTTAATCATTATAATAACCTTAAGAACATATGTAACACTTTAAAATCCCTCTGAAGTTAAGGAATTAAATTCGTATATAACATTTACAATTCAAAAGGGATGCGTGACAGTGTCACCATTTTTAATTAAAACTATAATCGTATTCGCTATTTAGCTCTATATAGTACCGACATGACTATTTTATCACTATAGGTACAAAGCCATTATTAATTTGAAATACTGCTTAACAACTTAAAAGAAAAGTTTAAAGAAGTCAAGTAACTAGCGACTCCATTGTGTCACTACCTATTATTTTTCTTTCATCTTACAATATAAAGAAATTACTGGTACATATATATGTATATGTAAATATCTCATAATAATTGTATGCATCCTAATCAAACAAGCAATGCCATTTAATAATCGAAAATTAGAAGTAATGAAGGTGAATATTTTTTTGATATTTTACTTAAGTTAGTCGTGATTAATTTAGGTACAAAGGTTATTCTTCATAAGCAAATAATATATTTTTTATACTGTTAATGTTTTTTTTTGGCTCACGGTACATGGTATGCATTAATATACTCGGGATACTGAGCTAGTACGATTGATATGGAAGACCCGTGGCAGGTGCTAATTGTTGCTACGTTTTTATCCGTATCATTGGGGAAGTTTGCCTTCAAGATGGAAGAGGCGCGCGAAGTATGGATGCTTCGACAATACCAACGGTCTTTGCAAAAGCTATGGCTCAGGAATGCTGGGACCTCACTAGGGACTTGGAAAATGTTTACTTCTTTTGGACCAGGAAGAGCTAGGAAGGCGAGGTAGTCACATATTGCGACTTCAGTTTCATATTGAGTTTAGAAGAAAGTCTTTTTAACTCCAATATAGTCACGCTTATTAGCACTTTCAGAGAACTTTCTCATGCAAATGTTTTGTATATGGCTCAGGAATGCTGGGACCTCACCAGGGATTTGGAAAATGTTTACTTCTTTTGGACCAGGAAGAGCTAGGAAGGAGTAGGTAGTCATATATTGCGACTTCAGTTTCATATTGAGTTTAGAAGAAAGTCTTTTTAACTCCAATATAGTCACGCTTATTAGCACTTTCGGAGAACATCTCATGCAAATGTTTTGTATTTATCGGCTCCCTTCATCTGTATCATGCTTTTACGCGCCAATTGAAGAAAATGGAAGCTATAAGCTTTGACCCGTATAAAAAAAGGAAAGAAATTCCGTGCAGGCCTTTCAAGTATTTAAGTTGTTCTTGGTCGCCAAGTTAAACAAATGAAGCCACTGATAATTTAGTAATATGCTACACAATTTTTTAAGCATAAACTCCAAAATTAGCCACTGATAATTTCGTAAGACGCTGCACAATTTTCATATGCATAAACTTCAAAATTAGAATTGACCAGTTCCGATGTGTAATGAGATGCCTCAAGTAAAATAGTAGGCAACAATGTGAGGCTGGTGAACTGCCTCGTTTGCCTGTATAAATAACATAGTGAAGCCGCTGATAATATACTAAGATGCTACACAATCTTTCTATGCATCACACTTGACTTTAATACTCAAAATCGTTGGGATATAAGGCCCTAAAATAGTTACAACTAGCATAACAACAGAAGACAAAACCTAAAGACGATCCCACACAAAAATATGGACATGTATAGTTAACGTGATTCGACCTTTTGATACCTCCATAGGAAAAAGAACGAGAATGCTGCACTATGAAGTGAAAAAGTTACAAGGAGACTTTCATCAGTCACCAAACTCGATTCCCATATATACTGAAACTAACATTACTATTTTTCTCTCAGTAAATATAACTCTCTGTCGTTTTTCTCACTCACTAGTACTAATATAAAAAATCACTTAACACTCTAGCCCTTAAGCTACAATCATAAGCTTTGAATGTCTTAAACTCACTTTAGCTCTCTGTGTCCAACTCACTCAAGGTATTTTAGTCTTTTAGCTCTCAAAATGCTAAGGTTTGAGGCTACGCTGTGTGAAACCAGAAACTTACATAGAATAGTTACCATAGGTTGACTCAGTATTGTCTTGTCTTCCCGTCACGTATCTCGTCAATTACAGTGATGTATGACTGATTGTTTGAGAAAACAATCACACTCAAAGCTTAGAAAAAATGGTAGGTGACTTTTGTAAATTGAAACGCAAGCCAATTCTAACGAAACTGATTAATTGCAACCCGTCCGTCTACTAAAGGTCACTTGAGAATAACCTGTTTACAACATAAAGGAGGTGCTAAGTGGGGAAGGTGAGCACATATGGCCTTTGTGGGAGTGGACTTCTTGATTGGCGAACTAGTTTCCATCCTAGAGAATGAAATATCGTTAACAGGAGGTATTTATGATGAGCTTGATGAACTCAAGCGCGAGCTGAGTAGCATGAGATCCTTTCTGGAGGATACCGAAAGGAAGAATGGCCTATCCCAAGTAGAGAAAGTTTGGGTCGAAGATGTAAGGGATATGTGCTATCCTGTTGAAGATATCATAGACGAGTTCATGTACCACATGAACAAATCTAAAGGTGGAAATAAACTCACAAAGCCTCTCTATCAAGCAATTCTCTTTCCAATGAATCTATGGATGAGGCATCGAGTATCGTCACAGTTGCAGATGATTAATAGAAAGATCAAATCCATCCCAGAACGAAGACGACGTTATGGTGTAGAAAACGTCGACAAAACAAAGTCTGAAGATGATTCAAGACGAGTGCAATACCGTGGCGAGTCTATAGTGTTCGCTAAGGACAGCCATCTTGTGGGGATTGAAGATGATAGACGCCAGCTAATCCAATGGGTGACCAGCGATGAACCAGGACGGACTGTTATCTCAGTTGTCGGCATGGGTGGTTCAGGTAAGAGCACTCTGGTTGTGAATGTCTACAACAGTAATATCATCAAGCAGCATTTTGATTGCTATGCTTGGATCACTGTCTCCCAAAATTATGTACATGATGATGTACTAAGGGACATGATTAGGGAATTCTACCGCTCGAAGAAGGAAAAAGTTCTTGTGAATTTAAGCTCCATGAAGCACAAAGATTTGCTCGAGATGCTTGTCGATTACTTGCGTCCAAAAAGGTATGTAGTTGTACTCGATGACGTATGGAGTTTAAAATTATGGGATGACATAAATGTAGCACTTCTGGATGAGGGACTTGGGAGCCGTGTTATGCTTACAACTCGAAGTACAAAAGTAGCTCAATCCACATTCGGAGTGAAAAGTCATGTTCTCCGTATCAAACCACTTAAGCTAAGTGAAGCCTGGGACCTCTTTTGCACGAAAGCATTTTCAGGCAATGAGAATAATTGTTGTCCCAAAGACCTTCAAAACATAGCACTAGAGCTCGTTAAGAAGTGTGGAGGACTACCTCTTGCAGTTTTGGCCTTGGGCGGTGTTATGCATTCCAAACAGTTGGTGTCTGAATGGATATATTTTAACGGTAGCTTGAATCAGGAGCTAAGCAATAACCCTGATCTGGAAGTAGTGAAGACTATCTTGTGGCTAAGCTTCACCGATCTTCCGCGTCACCTAAAACGCTGCTTCTTGTACTGTTGCATGTTTCCAGATGATTATGAAATTCGAAGAAAGAGGCTTATAAGACTTTGGATTGCAGAAGGGTTTGTCAACCACGTTCGAGGAAAATCACTAGAACGCTTGGCAGATGATTATCTCATGGAACTTATTCAGCGACACATGCTTCAAGTAGTCATGAGGAACCCATCAGGAAGGCCAAAAGCTTGTAAAATGCATGACCTTCTGCGGGAGCTTGCTCTTCACACATCAGAGAGGGAGAAGCTTTGTACTGTCTACGATGACCGGGAAGCAAATGAGGAGATCACTAGAGAGCGTCGCTTGTCAATCCTATCAAGTGTCAAAGACGTTAAATCTTTAAAGGGCATGTCAAAACTTCGCTCTCTCTTTATATTTTCTGCTGGCACAAATCCACCATCGTCAGCTAGTACTTTTCTTTCCCAATTCAAGTTTCTCAGAGTCATGGATCTCCAAGATGTAGCGGTTGAGAAATTGCCCGATGAAATAGCCGATCTGTTTAATTTAAGGTACCTGAACTTGAGACGGACCAAGGTGAAGGAACTTCCAAAATCCATTGGGAAGCTCCAGAATTTACAAACCTTAGATATTGCAGACTCAAACATTGAAGTACTACCAAAAAGCATTCGAAAGTTGCAGAAGTTGCGGCACCTGATTGTGTACCGGTACTATCCTGATGGAGATGATTTCTATTATATCTATGGCACACCATTGCCCTCAAGTATATGCAAGCTTGCGAATTTGCAGGTCCTTACTGGTGTTGATGCGAAGCCAAGTTTACTGAAGCGACTCAAGAACATGACCCAGCTCACTAGCCTTGCAATAACAAAAGTGAGAAAAGTCGATGAGAAGGACTTGTGCAGCTCAATCCAAAGTATGAATCTCCTGCACAATTTATTTGTGATGGTAACAGATGAGCAGGAATACCTAGGAATCAGTGACCTCTCCACGGCTCCTCCCTGCCTTAAAAGGCTTATTTTAGTGGGAAAGTTGGATAAAGTACCGTGTTGGTTTAACTCACTTCGTAGCTTAACGTATCTGTGTTTGCATTGGTCCAGACTAAGTGACGATTTACTTCCGCACATCCAAACTTTGACCAACCTTGGCCAACTCGAGCTCACTAACGTGTATGCAGGAGACCGGTTATGGTTTTCCACAGGGTTTCGCAAGCTTACACGCTTATACTTGAGGAATCTGCCTAACTTGAAGGAGATAATCATAGAGAAGGGGTGATGCCAGGTCTTCAGCAAATGTACTTGGGGAATTGTATGGAGCTGAAGATGCTTCCTCGTGGTATTGAAAATCTTACTAGTCTTACCAAACTAGATTTGCTGCTTCTCTCCAAAGAACTCATAGATCGAATACGTGGAGTAGACAGTGTCGATTACCCTAGGGTTCGACACATTCCTGAGATTGACCATTTTTACCAATCAACATATGGGCAATCGTATGAAAGCTTGTCCCGGTTGGACTTCAAGAAGGTGAGCCATGTCAGACCGCTGGTTTTGCTTTTGCTGATTTAAATTGGTCATATTTTGTTTGTTTTGCTAACTTATCTTGTTTTTCGGCTGCTTATGAAGGATTTCAATATGTACTCCAATCATCCTCAGATTCAGAAAACGCATACATGGCATAGCTGGTGTGATTATGCTGTTTGACGACGGGGATAACAACAATATGGAGTCTGGATGAATAGTATTTTCAGCGCCTAATTTGTTCTCAGCTGGTGTCTTTTGCTCCTTCTATTTCAGATATGATGATGAAAAGGAATCCGAGTTCATTTAAGGAAACATCACTAGCCTCTGCAGGTTTAAATGTAGCCAGCATTAATTAAAATGCTAGATTACTCGTTTGTTCAGTTTTACCATATAACACAAGTGGCAGCACATCAGACTACATATTAAGCCTTTCCTTACTACCAAATTTGAAGGGTTGAATTATTGTTGTGATATTAAAAAACTGAAATTTACAACTTAAAACACAAGAAGTGCTCTACTTTAAATATCTTGTGACAACACATTGATGTTTCAGTTTAACTTCTGAGTCATCTTGATTAGTCAGTTAGGATATGTGCTTCTTTGTTCTTACCAGTCCTCCATCCATTTGGAAGAGAAACAGGGTTATGTAGAGAGTCACACCTCTTACGAAAAATCTACCCAATGACTTGGCCAAGAAGATTGATTTGCAGGAAAGAATGATACCAGGCATAAAAGCATATTGTGCTGCCATCAACCACGATAAAACAGCACAAATGGATAGGGCAAGCTCCTATTTCTCATTCGCCACACAACTAATAACATGTAACTAGAGTATCTGCTTCAATTTTTTCTCACGACTTGTATGCATTAACTACCATATTGCTTTAAGGTCATCCTTTTTCACGTATGACTCTTCAATGCGCATGAACCTAGTGTAGGTAATGAGGTGACTGCACTGGATAGTTTTAGCGATTAACTTGCGTAAATTTACAATGTAATGAATTTGATGATCCCTACATCAAAGAAAAACTACAAAGATATCCTTCCTTCACAAAAATGAAATGGCTTCCCTAGCAGGAATAATACTTGGTTGTCTTCCTCCGAGCTAATAACACTCAGAGTTTTGTTTCGTTTCTCTATGCCAGAGAAGTATAGTGCATATGCACTTCAAACAGTAACTAATGATATATAGAATATGACATCTTTCTTCCAGCCTCGTCGGTCTATTCGTTTCACCAAATGTATATGCGCTACAGTCTTAATTTTGTACCAGCGGGAGGTAGCCATTTCACCAAATTTTGTTTTCAGCTGGTTATTACTGCAATGTTTTGCTAGAACTGGGGTCTTTTGCTCCTTCTATTTCACCTATGGCGATGATATTGCTTTGATTGTTGCACGCGACTAGTAATATGTAAGCAGAGTATCGGCTTTGATTGTTGCACACGACTTCTATGCATCACTACCATTTTGCTTTAAGGTCATCCTTACCTACATATGACACTTTCCCAGGCATGAAGGTATTTCTAGATAATGCGGCGATTATATGCCCAAAAACCACGAGTTTGGCATTCGTCGCATGATTTGTACCCTCTTCTCAAACAAAAGAATATGGTTATCTGTTTAGAAGTGGCTGGGCTAGCAGGGATTACAGTTGGTTATTTTCGTCTGAGCCGGTAACAGTGAGTGTTTGTTTCATTTCTCTATGGTAGAGAAGTATAGTGCATATGCATTTCAAATAGTCAGGTATCATAAAAATAAGGGTTAATTACACCTATGTCTCTGAGGTTTGGGGGTAATTACACGCGAGGACACAGTTTTAAAATGTAACACTTATGTCCGTTGACAAACGGAATACAAAAATACTTAACGGTTTTGACAAAAAGACTTGATTACCCCTGACTTTAAAATAAAATACTCACTCTACCCCTTTAAACTCGGCCCCACCCATTTTTTCTTTTTTATCTTTTCTTTTTTTTTGTTCTCTCTCCTTTCTCTCTCAAATTCAATCTTCAAACCCAATCTCTCACGCCACTCCTTCCCAGCACTCCCACCCCACCTCACCCTGCACCCCCACGTCGGCCCCGCTCTTCCCCCCCCCCCCCATGTCGTCGCTGTCCCTCCTTCCCCACCATGCCGCAAGACCCCCCAAGTCATCATGCATTTCCGGCTACTCCCCGGGCCAGCGGTGCACCGCCCCCGCCTACAAAACAGAGACCTCGCCTTACAATCCAGAGAGCAGCGGCATTTTGGGGATTCTTTTTACGATGCGAGCGCCGATCCGTGAGCATAAGTGACGACGCACTGGTCCTGCTCTCGCTCCGGTGCCCTAATTTGATTCGCCTGCCGATCCGTGAGCATATGTATACATAGTTGCTAAGAACTGCCAGGGATTGAAAAAGTTCTCATGGTGATGGTGATGGCATTGCCTGATGCCGGTGACTGCAGCGGGGCGCCGGCGACTTTGTTCTGCAAATTAGGGTTTTGAAACCCTAATCAATAGATTGAGACCTTTTGAGAAATTACAGATTGAAAAATTGCAGATTGAGAATAGATGCAAAGATAGAGAACAAAATAATTTTAGGATTTTAAAACCCTAATGATTAAATTAAGGCTTGAAATTTTAATTTTAAAATTTTAAAATATTATGCATATAAAGTATAAGGGATAGTATCGTCATTTTTAAAAATACGTATTACTGACATCATTAAAAAAGTACACTTTTTGGATAGAACCCTAACGGATGGAGACGGGTGATATATTTGAAACACTTTTGGTCACGGAATGTTACATTTTGAAACTGTGTCCTTAACTGTAATTACCCCCTAACCTCAGGGATATAGGTGTAATTAGCCCTAAAAATAATATGCCAGTCTACTATAGCATCTTTCTACCAGCCCTGCCGGTATATTAGTTTAATTTCACCAAATTTAGATGCTCTACTGTCTTAATTTTCTACCAATTGGAAGTAGCCAACACTAGCGGAGTTTTTCGAATCCTAGTCTACAATCGAAAAGAAGAAGAAGAGACTTAAAAACGGAAAGCGACGACAAATGCACATAAGAAAATAATTTTTTAAAGTGACCAACTGGCAAATTTTAAAGTTGACCAGCTTGGAATGTTGGCAGTTACCTACCTACTTCTCCACTACCACTGCTCTATCTGCCTCTAATTGCAATGGCTTGTCTCTTTGGCATTTCAGTTCAGTCGTCTCAATAGAATGTGATGCGATTATTAATTTACTGATATGCAGCTACATTTTTCTATTGCATGATAGTTGACTTGAAAGATCTACTCGTTTAACTAAGATGCCTGGGAATCTCGATAGTGTTTTGTCAACATTCCCAAGTATCAACATCCCTTTTGTTTGAAAAGCCAAAGGGGCCAAGGGAAGAATTAAGCGCGGCCTTGGCTTCCTTCCTAGAGAATGAGCATCCTCTGCAAGGCTTTTACCATCAAATCGATGAACCCAGCCGTGAATTTAGTTGGTTTCCTTCCTTCTTAGATGTTGCTGGTAAAAAGTTGATCGGAAACGCTAGTCTGAAATGATGACCTGCAAGACAGAAAACGAGCGACCGCCGGGTAGGGTTCTCGACGAAGAATTCTCCGATACTTAAATCAGAGCGCAGTTACATGATATAACGCTAAGAAAAGCAAGAAAAGTTTGTGTGTCTGTGTTTGTCAAGTTGTTCGCGTACACGAGGCAGTCCCCTTTATATAACTATAGATAGGAGCCTAAAGGTTGGGCCTTAGGCTAGATCTGTTAAGATCACGTGAGATCCTTAAGGATCACGTCAAGATCCTTAAGGATTCTGTTAGGATTCCCCTTTACACAACTGTAGGTAGGAAACTGAAGGTTGGGCCTTGGGCCATGTCTGTTAGGATCATGTGAGAATCCTTGACGATAATCCTTGAGGATTCCGTTAGGATACTTTTAAATCCTAATTCCCAATAAAGTAATTACCAATCTCATAGTTAACAAATTTGATTGTGAGTCATAATTGACACGCGTCGTACGCTGATTGGTGATTTTTTTTAGCTATATCATAAGTCCCACACTTTCTTAGCCAAAATGTTTGGCTGAGGAAGTGATTTTTTAGCTATATCATAAGTCCCCAACTTTTTTAGCCAAATTGTTTGGCTGAGGAAGTGTATACTAGGTGTCTTAAGACATGCATCAGATTTATAAGGGATTTTTCATCCGCTTGTAAGGGTAAATAAAATTTCTATACTTCATCTCTACTTCATTGTGCTCGGATCTAAGCTCTTGGGAGCTCAAGCCACACAATGTCGCCTAAGCATGCTGTTCGAACTTTAGCTCTTAAGAAATAGGTCTTAGGATTTCACTCTAGTAGTCTTGTTCAGACTCATCCTTGGCAGACAGATCATAGGATCTTGAGATCCTTAAAGGCTGTGCCCCATGGTAATTTGTCTAAGTGTTTGGATGTCCTCTTAAGGGGTTTCACTTGACACTATAGTTTTCTCCTCTCCGTTAGAGGGTGTTTATTGCAAGTGTGTGTTCTTTAGCATGGCCTGACCACATCATTCTTGCGCTTTACTTTGACGCTAACTCTTATCATTAGTTAAAAGCTAAGCCAAGAAGCCTCATACTCACGCTTGGTTGGGTTTTGAATTGATAAAGAGTGGTAGGAGTGATGAAGTCCCACAAAGAGCTTTGTCGCTTTACGGGATAGAGCTGTAGCTAAACTTGGGGGACAAAACTTGAGCTCTATCATGCAATCCTCGGGGGTGTTCATCCCTTCAGGGACCGTCCTCCGTCCTAGGGAGCTAATGGAGCATAGAGTTCACGTGCAGACAAAGCTTGAACTTTATCCTATCGCCTTTAGGGATATGCCCTTATGGGTTAATGGAACATTGCGTTCCGTAAGCGCCCTTGAGGGTTGATGGAGCACAAAGCTCATGTAAATGCCCTTAGGGTTTGATGGAAGATAGAGTTCTCGTACGCGCCCTTGAGGGCTAATGGAGCATAAAGCCCATGTATATACCCTTCGGGGTTTAATGGAAAGTAGAATTCTTGTAAAGGCCCTTGAGGGCTGCAATCATAGAAAACAAGTACTTTGTTTTCATGACGCAAAATAAGAAGTCACGAGAAATTAAGTCCGTAATATGGATGCTGTTACGAAGCCCCTTTGTCTGAGAGGGCACAAGGAATTAAGCCCATTATATTTATGATGCCATAAGATATAAAGCCTTCTTGTCTAAGAAAGCATGAATATGAAGATGGCTTCTCAGCCTATATGTAGGGCCCAGTCGTAAAAAGACCTATATTAGATATATAGAAGAACAAAATCTACGTGCTTGGCTGGACGAGTACATAAAGCTAGAGGATGCAGAGTCCGTCTTAGCAGGATATCGCTGGTTGATCAATAAAGGCGTTCGCTGTATTTTGTCGATATATTGTGTGGCAAATAGATCATGTTTATTAGTTGCATGAGCATGAGTCAGTTGTGCTAGACGTATTAGCGATGATATCAGCAGAGGCCGGTGAAGTGTTCTAATTTACTAGATTCACTGGGTAACGTGCGTGCCTCGCTTATTGTAGAATTAGCTCTCAATATGTTGTTGCGTGAATCCGTCACAATTGATAATGTCACGAGATGACCAAATATATATCACGAGACAATAAGTAACCCCGAGTCAGCAAGATGCTGCAGCAAAAACCCTAGACGTGACTTCAAGTTGACGTCACAGGGTGCTGTGAATTTGTTCCTTTCTTATGAAACGGTTTTCACGTCACTGTTGATGTTTGCGGGCACAGTTTAAGTCCTTGCAACAAGAAAAAATGTGACTGAAAACATATCATTTATAGCAATAAAGCATACGAGCTTACAAGTGCAACTATTTCTTTGCATAGAAATAAGAGCATTGCTGATACACCATGGCCTCGTTAAGGCTTTTGTCAGATAGACAACAAGGGTGTGTTGCATCACGTTTTGTGAGGTGAGTTAAAAAGTGATAGTTGTCGGTAAAGCCCGACAAGTAATGAGATTCCACTAATTGATGCAACTGCATAATGCTAGACCAAAAATAAATAAGTCTAGGTATTATAGAAGTGCACAGGATGCAGCCTTTGGAAGGCTTACAAGAGCCTAAAGTCGTAACCTGATTTATTTTTATTGACGCACCACGTAATATAAAATGTGCACATTTAAGAATGTAAGTCGCATGTTAAATAAATGAGACCCTGTTGGTCTTGAATTTTAATTGGTCTTTCTCCCGAGTTTAAAAGCTGTGGCGAAACCAGGATTTAACTCTAGAGGGTGCAAAAAATAATTCAAGTCAGCAAACTTTTTTTATTTGTAAAATAATATACAAAAATTGAGTGCAAGCATCAAAAGATCTTATTAATTTTTATGAGAGCCACTAAAGACTCTTTACAGTACAAAAAATGCGAATACAGAATAGATATTTAAGTGTTTACAAACGAAAACACTAAATTACTACTCGATAAGGCCCCGATGATAAATAATAGTAAAATCCAAGACAACATCACATAGCTAAATAACAGTACATTTTAAGCTCAAGATCAACTTTCTAATTTTAAAACTAAATCACATTCCAAGACAACATCACATAGCTAAATAACAGTACATTTTAAGCTCAAGATCAACCTCCCAATTTTAAAATCAAATCACATTCCAACACAATAGTACAAGAGCTCAAGATCAACCTCCCAAGCCCAAGCTCAAGCTCAAGCTTAAGATCAACCTCTAAAGCTCAACACAACATCACAATCCAACACAGTAGTGCATTTTAACCTCCCGAATTTTAAAACTAAATAACAAACAAGCTCAAGATCAAGCATAAATATCTTGAAAAAAATCAACAAAAAAACATAGATTTATGCAATTAGGGATTAGGAATTGCTTATGCAGCATATTAGGAATTAGGAAAGCAATTAGGAATTGTTTATACAGGCAGTATATTAAAAATGTGCTATTGAGCCTCAAATAGTCTTTGTAGCTTAGATTCTTCCTATTCTAAAAAGGGAAAAGTGCATAAACCACCCTCGTGGTTTGGGTTAGTTGCAAAAAGACCCCTGCAGTTTCAAAAGTTGCAAGAAGATGCATGTGGTCACAAAAGTGTTGCAACCAACGGTTTTCGTAACGAAATGAAAATATTGTCCAAAATACCCCTGCCAACAAAAGTCTCCAGCAGAGACCACCCCAGCCACACCGTCGCCACTCCAGTCTACCATTCATGGACACAAGCCCAAGCCCTCTCTCTCACAGCCACGCCGCCCCTACCACCATCACCCAGCCATGTCTGTCGTGTCCACAAGCCGAAGCAGTTCTCTCTCATCACCACCACATAACTCCGCCTAATCGAAACCCGTCGCCGCCACTGCCCTCATCACCCCACCCCTAATCACACATACTTAGATATAGGGTTTCAATCGCAAGGTGCGATTGAAACCCTAAATCTAAGTTCGGGCAAATCAGCAACATCAAAGTTTGTGAAACCCTAAATCTAAACCCAGATCTGATTTACCCCGAATTGCACAAAGTCAGATCTAGGGTTTCAATTGCACATTGCAATTTGAAAACCTAGATCTTACTTTGTGCGATAAGGGTTCGAATTTTCGGCGGCTGCACCGAAATTAATCTTAGCTTGTGCGAATTTTTGTGCGATAAGTTTGGGCGATGATGGTGGCAGCGGGATTGGGTGGGGCTGATGGTGGCGCCGGTTGTGGCTGGTAAGCGGGATGGTGGCGGCGGGATTATGAAGGGCTTACATCGACGGCGCACGGTGACGGGGCTGCGGCAGCATAGACGCACAAGGTAGGGTGGTGGTGATTGGGGCTTGGTGAGAACGGTTAGGGTTTTGGCTTGAAGGGCTGATGGCAGCAGGAGGTGGCGGCGGTTAGGGTTTAGGTGATTAGAGTAGGAAAGAAAATTAGGGTTTGGAAAGAGAAGAAGAAATAAAGGGCAACTTTGTCATTTCGTTGAATTAATCTCTACCAAACGCACTGTTGCTGTTAGTTTGAACGATTGTTTTGACGGATGCAACACATTTTAAACCTCAGGTGTCTTCTTGCAACTTTTGAAACTGCATGGGTCTTTTTACAACTGACCCAAACCACGAGGGTGATTTATGCACTTTTCCCTTCTAAAAACTCACACCAAAATAATCCCAGAAAGTATCTATATTTACGCTTCATTTGAGGTGCTAAGAATCAGCTAGCAGTTTAGAAAACACAATCTCAGGAAAGCCCAAAAATAAGATCAAGGAAACCATCAAAAATAGGATCAAAATGCATAAAGCAAAGCTGGAAAAAAAATATATACAGACATGCCAGTGAGGTTTACATCCATATAACCATATTGTACTGCAAAAGTTCACAACACAATAAAGTAATACCACTGTTTTACAAAAAAATTGTTTAGGAATCAGAAATTCAGAGCGCATATGTTCATGTAACATTGACACAAAACAATTAGGAGACAGAATTGCAGAAATGCGTACCTCAAATAAAATTCAAAGGGATGAAGGCAGACGGTAGTAGACCGTTGACCGGTTAGGGGGTCACGGGTCACCAGTGAAGTCTAGAGTCCTTGTCATCGTCGCTAGAAAGGGATGTTGGCCGATGGAGTCGTTGTCGCCGGTCACTCGCCTGCCTCGCCGTTGCCGGTCTTCTGTCAGATCTAAAACAAAGGCCGGTCGACGGTATTATCTCCAATCTGTCTGCTGTCTTGAAGTAAATGAGAGAGAATGAGCTAAGGCCAGAGAGACAGAGCCCATGCCTATATGTCGCCATCCGACATTGCCTGTCGTCGTCGCCGTCATTGCCGGTGAGTAGGTGTCTAGCAGTCTAGATGAGAGTAAGAGAGTAGGGCAGAGAGAGAGAGGCGATGGAGATTGGAGGAGAGTCGGGCAGAGAGAGACGGAGAAGGGCCACGTCACCCGTCGCCCTTGGTGAGTGGGTGTTGGCTGTCTGGGTGAGAGGGAAAGTAGGGCAGAGAGAGAGAGAGAGAGAGATGCAATGAAGATCGGAGGAGATTGAGTCTGTGGATGGATCTTGCCCAATTTTAAAGTTCACCGGTGCAAAGGTGGTTCCGCCACTGGTTATAAGCTTAATGCCTTAGAAAGTATGTGGCCTTAATTAGTGGAATAAATAAGACCCTGTGGGTCTTAAACACAAATATACATTTTGTGAGGGTTAAAAAGTAATACTTTTTGAAAGTGTGGCATATGTTAAATAAATATGACCCTGTAAGCCTAAATATAAATATGACTTGCGGCGGCGACGGTGGTTTGTCGTGCCCGGGACTGCGGTGGAGTTACGTTTGTAAGCATAGAGTTGTTGCGCCGATTAGCGCTGGCGGTGGCAGCGCTGCGGATGGTGGAGATGTCACTATTGCTGGGGTTGTGAACCATGGGGTAGTGGCCCTTCTGTTTGTGGCCGTGAAGGATTTTTTATTGACGACATTGCCCTTGTTCTGGCGATGGCTGTTTTGCAATAACGGTGGGTTATTGGTTGCCACATGGCCATCCCACCGCCTGATTCCT
Organism: Escallonia herrerae; assembly: GCA_033070095.1. Taxonomy (NCBI): domain Eukaryota; kingdom Viridiplantae; phylum Streptophyta; class Magnoliopsida; order Escalloniales; family Escalloniaceae; genus Escallonia; species Escallonia herrerae. The sequence goes on along the minus strand of JAVXUP010003130.1, from coordinate 34,530 downwards.
TGTTGATATTTGGGTGCTGCATTGGATTGCGGTAGTGGAGGCTGTGTATACGGCTTTAAAATATTTCTTCTCATTTTGCTGGACTGTGTGACAGTGGTGCCGTCGGTGGCTTTGTAATATGGGTGCCGGCTGCAACTCGTTAAATTTTTGAATTTTCTTCAATGACGGCGGTTGGATCTAGAGACGGTGTGTCGGCAACTATTCAATAGGCGGTTCCGCGACGGTGTGTCAGCAACTATTCTGTAGGTGGTTCCGCCACATTCCTGCTATATGACTTGTTATGTTTTTTTTTTTCCTTTTTTTTTCTCTACGAAGTGGTTGTGCTTTCTTGAGTTAAGTCGGCTAGTCTGACATACCCACGGATGTCGCCAATCTATTGATGCTAAAAAGTTGATCAAGAACCCTAACCTTAAACTAGAGGTGTCAAATGGGCCAGGCTTGGGCCGGCCCAGCCCAAGCCCATCAGGCCTCCAGCAAATCGGGTCGGGGCCGGGCCAAGGGGGTTGCCAAACGGGCCAGGCAGGGCCTGATTCTGGGGATATCTGGCCCGGTCTAAGCCCAGGCCCTAAGCCCAACATTTAGGGCCGGGCTTGGGCGGGGCCCGGGCCCAAATTTTTTTTTTGCATTTTCTTGTTATTCAAGGTAAGAGTTTTAATTATGGTAATTTATTGTTATTGTTTAAGCAAATTGTACTCTAGGGAAAGATTATGGTAATTTATTGTTATTGTTTAAGCAAATGGTAATTTATTGTTATTGAAAATGCATATAGCCAAAGTTTAAAACTTCAAGCATGTTCAGAGCATCCTGATCCAAACCTTCATAGAGCATTCAACAAATCCAGTCACTGTTCACTGCAAAAAGTCATGAAGAAAACAACAAATTAAAATCGATGGATACAAGCTGCCTAAAATCAGTCACTTGCTCCAGTTAGTCCACTTGATCAAACTGTTGTATTGACAGCCAAATCTTGCTGACAATTGTCAACCTTTTAGATATTACAAATAGTCCTATATTTGGCCAATTCTTTAGATTTTTGGCCTTGTCTAATGCTCCGTAATCTTCTTCTTTTTTAGACTTTGGGCTGAAAATTAAGCAGGCAAGTAAGCTGTTAAATGATGATGGTAGTAGACCTCTTTGGGTTGGTTTCCTTGCTTCAATGAAGCCAGTTTCAGTTGAATCAACCAAGTGTTTTTACATTTTGTTCTAGCTATTTCATCTTCAATACCTAAACGTGAGCAAATAACGAATAAGTAAGTATTGAACCTTTGTGATTATGATTGTTGATATTGTGAGATCAGTTTAAGCTGAATTTTTCATGTTTATTGGATTGCTTTTGATGAATACTGATGTGTAAAATTAAAATAAAATATCCACATAAGAACAGAATTTGCGTAAAAATATAAAAAGAGAAGGAGAATTGCAAACTAGTTTTAAATGAATAGGGCCTGAACTGGGCCAAACCCGGGCCTGAACCCGGCCAAACCCTGGCCGGGCTTGACCCGGGCCAACCCGGGCCTGAACCGGGCTTTTTCCGGGCCATGGATCGGGCCGGGCCAAGCCCTGGCTTTTTCGGGCCAGGCCTGACCCGGCCTTTTTCTGGGAAATGCAGGCCTGGCCCAGGCCCTAAGCCCTAAAAGGCCGGGCCAGCCCGAGCCAGAAAGGGGCCGGGTCGGGCCAGTCCGCGGGCCGCCGGGCCCATTTGACAACTCTACCTAAAACGATGATCTGCAAGATAGAAAACGACTAACCGGCGAGTAGGGTTTCCTACGGAGAACTCTTCAATGATTAATTCAGAGCGAGAAATCGGCAAAAGGCTGCATGTCTATGTGTGTCAAGTTGTTTGCGCGCGTACCTAAGGTGGTCGTCCCCTTTATATAGCTGTATGTAAGAACCTGACGGCTGGGTCTTGAGTCAGATCTATTAGGATCACGTTAGGATCCTTGAGGATCACGTCAAGATCCTTGACGATTCAATTAGAATCCTTTTAAAATTCTAATTCCCAATAAGTTAATTACCACTATGTAGTTAACCAAATTTGACTGTGAGTCATAATTGACACGTGTACTACGCTGATTGGTGGTGTTTTTTTGCTACACTAGCCTAGTAACCCGAGCCAAACTCGAGTCTGTTTAAAAAATAAAGTTTATTATAAGGTTTAAAAAAATGTATTAACGTTTACCACGTAGACAAAAAAATTAACAATATAAAAAATATATTATTTGGCTATAAAGAATAATCTTAGTATCTGAATTAATCACGACTAACTTAAGTAAAATATGAAAAGATGAATTCACTTGCATTGCTCCTAACTTTTGATTATTAAATTATATTGTTTGTTTGATTAGACTGCATGCAATGATTATGAGATATTTGCATATACATGTGTGTTTACCTCTAATTTTGTTATATTGCAAGTTGAAAGATTAATAATAGGTAGCGACACAATGGAGCAGCTAGATACTTGTCTTCTTTCAGCTTTCGTTTGAAATTGTTAACTATATTTCGAATGAATATTGGCTTAGCACTTAGTAGTAGATTAATTATGCTAGTACCGTTTAGAGTTAAATACCGAATATGATTGTAATTTAAATTAAAATATGGTGACGCTATCAAGTATGCCTTTGCAATTGTAAATGTTACATACCAATTTAATTCGTTAACTTCAGAGAGTCTTTAAGATATTACATGTATATGTTCCTGAGGTTAAATAATGATTAAATAAAAATTTAAAAGTAATCAAGTTGCATATCAAATTTAGCAGGACTTATGTATACATCTTATTACTTTTAAATAAGTTATTACTTTTTACAAAAATAAATTTAATAGAACGATCATATAATATCTAATATTTTATGTATATATTTTTCTTTAATTCTTGTAAGAAGCTAGTAATAAGAATATTCAATTGACAAACATGACATGTCCTTATTTTGGAGTGCTGAATTATTTTACACATCTCTTATGACTATTATTTCTCGCCAAATCATATTTTCTATATCTATTAAATGCATCCAATGATATTTTCTCATAAAATACACTTGTTTTATCACAACATAATCTAACATTTATATAAGAAAATATGTCAGGCTAAAGCTATAATTATAATGAGCTTGCAAAGGATAACAAATATTATTATGTTAGCCTAATAGTATAAACCAAGTGTTTATCAACTATTTGCTGTTTTACTCGCACAATAATCACTGGTTATGATTGTAATCAATTCCATTATAATCAGGATTAAGTTTTAATACTTATAAGTTGTTTAAAATTTACCAATTAGTCTTTATTTTAATAAAAATTTAATTAAGTATAACTGAAAAAAAATCTTTTTATTGATCATAAGGGCTCTATATAAAAACGAATTCGTAAATCATTAGATTTGTAGAATTAGACAAAAATTTTGTTGCAACATAAAGATTTTAAATGTTCTTAAAATAAAGTGATTAAGAATTATTTGATTTAATTGTACCTTGCTTTTTTTTTCTTTTAAAGCATATGTAATTTGTTTTCAAAACTTCATATATGCGATACAGCTACTTGTTGATCGTGCGGTCATATCAAAGCAAAAAATAATCCTATAAATTGATTATTGATCTTATACATTATGTAGATAATGGCAGTGATTATTTTTTGTGTAGGTTTATATATATATATATATATATATATATATATATATATATATATATATATATATATATATATATATTAAATTATGGTAAAATTAAATTAATTGTAACATAATTTAATTTTTCTACTAAATTTCATATGCTATTTTTGTTTTCTAGATACATGATTTTTTTTGTATGAGAGAGTTAGTTTTAAGGACATTGTCAAAATTAAATACTAATAAAATTAGTACACTTAGAGTTTTAGAATTAATTTTCACATTATATAAGGCTTCCTAATATATCCGTCATATATTTTTTGTAAAAATAAAAAAACTTAAGAACAATAAAATTTGCATGCGTTTAGAGACACTAACATGTTTACTCTATAGCTTTAACTCCTTTTCAACTTTCAGATTTACGAATAAGTTTTATCATTACTACAGTCTTCATTATACAGCCAATTTTTTATTTTACCAAAAGATTTTAAAAACTATACATTATATTTATGAATTTTTACATCCATTACGGTAAGCATATACTAAAATAAAATAAATATGTATCAAGTATTATATTTTTTTGTTTCAATCTTAATCATGACATAATTTTTTCTCTCTTATTATTATTTTCGTTTTTTAGATATATGAACTTTTATATTCATATCAAAGAGTGATTTTAAGAATACATGCGATAGTTAAAGTTAAGTCATAATATATTAGTTCATTAATTAGTTAGAGTTTCATAAAGCTCAAAATTAGTTTTTTCAATTATATAAAACTTATTAATATGCAAATTAACTTATCAAGAAATAAAGATCTCATTAAAGATAATATTTTAGACCTTTAGAGACAATTATAATGTTTATGATTTTATTTCTCATTATAAACATAATTTGATGACATATCAAATTTCTTGCATCTTAAAGTTCTTAAATGTTCTCAACTACAGTACTTAAGAATAATTTGATTTGATTGCACCATTTTTCTTCTAGTTCATATGTGATTTCTTTTTAAAATCTTATTTATGCTTATATAGCTACTTTGTTGATTGTGCATTCTTATCAAATCAAAGAATTATCCTACAATTTGATTAATGATTTTATATATTACATAGATTAATTTTTATAATAATTAAAATACATACACATTTAGTAAAATAAAATAATTTTTATTTCTTAGATACATGATTTCTTATCTTCTTATGAGAGAGTTAATTTTAAGATCATGGTAATCAAAATCAAATTCTAAGAAATTAGCATATTTAGCGAGTTTTAGAAGCAAGATTAAATAAACTTAAAAACAGGATTACATCCAAAATAATATTTGCATACCTTTAGATACACTGTTATGTTTAGTATATAGCTTTGAATCATTTTCTACTATCAGATTTATGAATAAACTTTGCCATTATTGGGATTTTAGTTAATAATAATTCTACAGTCATTTGTTGGTCGTGTGGTCTCACAAAAAAAAGAAAAAGATTACGTCAAATTTTTTATTGTACAAAAAAGATTCTTAATGCTATATATTATATTAGACAAATTTTTACATCGACCACGGTAAGCATATATTATAATACAATAAATATGAAGCAATTGTTAAAATATTTTTATTGTTTCGATCTCAATTGTCACGTCATCTTCTTCTCTCTTCTAAGTCTAATATGTTATTTTTATTTTGCAGATATATGGATTTTTATGTCCATATTAGAGAGTGATTTTAAGGATAAAATAGTTAAAATTAAGTCATAATAAGTTAGTTCATTAATTAGTTAAGGTTTCAGAATGCTTAGAATTAGTTTTTCAAATATATAAATCTTATTGATATAAAAGTTAATTTATGAAGAAAATGGACACTATTCAAGATAATATTTAAGGCTTTCAAAGACACTTATAATGTTTATAATTTTATTTTACATAGAATTATTACCTGATGACATTTCAATTTTTGCAACTTAAAGGTTTGAAATGTTATCAACTATAGAAATTAAGAATATTTTGATTCAATTGCAAACTTTTCTTTTCTTGTACATATATGATTTCTTTTCAAAATCTCATTTATACTTATATAGCCACTTTGTTGCTCTTACTATCTTACCAAAGCAAAACATTGTCCTATAATTTTACTATTGATTTTATATGTTATATAGATAATTTTTTTCAATGATTATTTTATGTGTAAACACATATACATTTAATCAATCATAATAAATTTAAATTAACTGTAACACAATTTTTTGTTTTAAATCTCATATGTTATTTTTATTTTCTAAATTCATGGTTGTTTATCTTTGTATTAGAAAGTTAGTTTAAGAACATGATAATCAAATTTAATTCCTAAAAAGTTAGTAAATTTAGAGTTTTAGAAGCAAAATTAAATAAACTTAAACAGTTGGGATCATATCCAAAATATTATTTTCATACCTGTATATACATTGAAATGTTTGGTATATATCTTTAAATCATTTTCAACTATTATATTTACAAATAAGATTTAAAATTATTATGATTTAATTAATAATTATTATATAGTCATTTGTTGGTCATATGGTCTCAACAAAAAATAATAATAATGTCAAATTTTTCTATTGTGCCCAAAGGATTTTAAAGATGAATCAATAGCTACATCATTGAAATAAAATAAAATAAAGATGACTCAATCGTTACATCATTTTTATTGTGTCAATTTCAATTGTAACACCATATGTTTCTTTTCTAAATCTAATATTTTATTTTCATTTTTTAGATGTATGGATTGGTATATTTATATCAGAAAGTAATTTTAAGGATATAGTAGTTAAAATTAAGTCATAATAAGTTAGTTCATTAATTAGTTAGAGGTTCAGAATGTTTAAAATTAGTAGACGAAAGAAGGCAATGAATCAAAAGTTTTTTCTCCACTATATAAGGCTTACTAAGATGAAAACTAATTTACCAATAAATAAGGACCTCATCCAAGATAATATTATTTTCGTTTTAAGGATATATAAATTTTTATATTCATATTGGAGAGCGATTTTGAGGATACAATACTCACAATTAAGTATTAATATGTGAATCCATTAATTAGTTAAAGTTTCAAAATGTTTAGAATTACTTTTTCAATCATATAAGGCTTACTAATATAGAAATAAACTTATAAAGAGATAAGGACCTCATCCAAGATCATATTTCAGACCCTTAGTGACACTTACAAAATTAGTTAGAGTTTCAAAATGTTTAGAATTGGGTTTTTAATTATTAAACCACTTTTAAGATGATGATATTATTTTTATTTTTTAGATATATGAATTTTTATATTTATATTAGAGAGTGCTTTTGAGGATTCAATAGTCAAAATTAAGTCCTAATAAGTTAGTTCATCAATCAGTTAGAGTTTTTAAAATGTTTAGAATTATTTTTCTAGTTATATAAGGCTTACTAATATAGAATTTAACTTATCAAGAAATAAGGGCACAGTCCAATATAACATTTTAGACCTTTAGTGACTCTTATAATGGTTATAGTTCGATTTCACATTGAAAACATGATGTGATGATGTGTCAAGTAAAGAAGTCATATCTCTGCGATGACGTGTCGCGTTTTCAGAATACTTAGAATTGGGTTTTCAACTATATAAAGCACCTTGAAGATGATAATATTATTTTCGTTTTTTAGATATATGAATTTTTATATTCATATTAGAGAGTGGTTTTGAGGATTTAATAATCAAAATTAAGTTCTAATAAGTTATTTCATCAATCAGTTAGAGTTTTAGAATGTTTAGAATTATTTTTCTGGTTATATAAGGCCTACTAATATAGAAATTAACTTATCAAGAAATAAGGACCCAATTCAAAATAACATTTTAAATTTTTAGTAACTCTTATAATGGTTATGGTTCTATTTCATATTGAAAACATAATGTGATGACGTGTCAAGCAAAGAAGTCATATCTCTGCAATGATGTGTCGCGTAAAGAAGGCCATGCTTCGGTTATTATATATTATATAGATCACTAGAAAATTATCCTTTCTTGAGGATATCAAGAGAAATATTGCCATTTTGAGTTGAATATTTAAGAGATATCTTCTACCTTGGTATTTGAATCATATAATAGTTCACTTACCACACGAGTGTTGTGGAAAGACGTCAACAAACTCAACAAATTCCAATATATTCAAGAAGTTTTGGGATGTTCCAATTTCCTCATTTTCTATGTGATTAAAACCGATCTAAACAAGAATATACTAGGTGACTCTTCCAGGTAGTGCAAAAATCAAGCACGAGACATAGAAAAACTTAATACAAGGGTCCTTCAAAATGAAGGGGAGAAAAAAAAAGGGCAAATATTAAAAACAAGGCAGTAATTGAAAAAACTAAAAAGACCTTTGTTGAATGCTCTACATTATGTCCTTAAAACAGTATTTTGCTCTCATATATATTATACTTAGAGTTGTAGCAAATCTGCCTCCTAAGATAAAACAGGCGAACACATTGATCATAGCAGAAAGCAATTTGAGAGAGACAACTTTATTTATAGAGCACCAATACATGACATGAACAGTTACTATCAATTGTGACTGTTTAATGACTCAATAGGTGTCATATAACAATCACAATCTGACAGACACTATGAATAGGTGTAAGTTGAACCAAAAGATAACATGAATATGTGCCTTTTGAATTTAAAGATAACAGAGAAATCTGTTTAATTCACCAACAATCACACTATTTCAGTTCGAAAATCACACCTATTCTGGTTAACATATTGAATTTGTCGCAAAAAGTTAAGGCTAGGCTCAGAGCTACAGCCCCTAGCGACAATGCACACGTACGAAATGCAAAGTGCGCCTAAAAGTGTCGTTGCTAGCACCATAATGCCCCAACCTCGCCGGGGGGGGAGGAGGCGTGTGCCGTGCACCGCACATGTGTGTGCATCGCTATCCATACTTTGTGTTTCTAGAACTGTAAGTTATGTCGCATGGCCACTTGAGTACCCTTAGCCTTTCCATTTCCTATGCAATGTGAGAACCCACATTATGACCTTTCTTCGACCTTATTAAATTGCCAATTTTGTGCTTTCTATCTCTCTAACCAATCAATGAAATCGAGTGATTCAGTTGGACATTAAACCTTATAGTGCAAGATTCAATAAGGTAGGGTATAATTATGAAAATTATTTGAGAATCCAATTTTCCAAATTTGGATTTATCACATCTCGTTATTTAGAAAGCATACCTCTCTCATCCTAGTAAAGGTGTCTTTTGACTTGGACCTTTATCATATACCAATAGCAATGAAGTCAATCAGAATTCAGAGTAGGCTTAGCCATAAACTAAGAATCCTTGGTGATTGATCATCATTACTCTGTTTAGAACTTTTCAACCAAATTTGCAAATACTTGCACATTAACTGCCTTGTGCTAGGATTTCATAAATGCCATAGAAACAAGCTCAAATCTCATGGAAGTGGCCCCACTTATCGCACTTAAATAGGTAAATCTAATAAGATACACTTGTATGACACGCACCCTTCTTTAAGGACACAGATTTATTAAGGGTATATTCTCCCCCTACTTTTGTTCTCCGTACAAGTATGCACTACATTGACATGGCACGAAGATCAAAATCTTCATCTTTTATTGCATCCTTGGTTATAAATATAACGTGTTTTTCCATTGAACTAGAGGACTAGAAGTTACTCTAGTGTCTAGTTAGTTTCCATCTGCATGTTACCTCTCTTATTTCATGAGCTTCAAACCCATCTCTCTAGAAGTCTTCCATATTATATCCCTGCCTAGGCCTTTTGTAAATAGATCTGCCAAATTTTCTTTTTACTTCACCTAGCTAATTAGTAACAACTCCTTTGGTTAGTTCTTCTCTTACATAGATATGTCTAAGACTTATATGTCTAGACTTCCCATTATAAACCTTACTGTATGTCTGCGATAATGCTGCCTCTTTATCACACATTATAGAAATAGCAGGCACTGACTTAGGCCAAAGAGGAATCTCTATTAATAGGTCTCTAACCCATTCTGCCTCCTTGGTTGCCATTGCCAAAGCAATAAATTTGGACTCCACAGTAGAATGTGAAATAAAAGTTTGATTCTTGGAAACTCAAGAAATAGCATCTCTGCCTAAGGTAAATATCCAACCACTTACGGCTTTTGTTTCATTAGAGTTTGTGATCTAGTTTGTATCTATGTACCCTTCCAATACGATAGGAAATTCCTTGTAAGTTAATGCATAGTCGGTTGTATCCTTAAGGTACTAATGGACCTTAAACACCACATTTCAATTAACTTGCCCGGGTTATTAGTAACCTATTCAAAATGCCAACTGCAAAGGCCATGTCTAGTTGGGTATCCTGCATGACATGCATCAAACTGCCAATAGCACTAGAATACTCTATTTGTGAAACATATTTCTCTTCATTTGCCCTCAATTTGATAGAAGAGACATATAGGGTAGTAACAGGCGCACAGTTCTCATCATTAAAATTCTTCAATATTTTCTAAATGTAATGAGACTGTGATAAAGAAATAAAGTCCAAGGATCTAATTATTTTCATTCCTAAATTAACATTGGCTTCCCATATATCCTTCATATCAAACAATGAAGATAGAAATGACTTTGTTTCCAAAATAATAGCCAAATAAATATCGAAGATTAACATATTATCGACATACAAACATATTATCACACCACGTCCATTATCGTACTTAGAATAAATGCACTTATCACATTCGTTTATTCTAAATCCATGAGAAATAACGACTTGATCAAATTGTTCATGCCACTGCATAGAAGCTTGTTTTAGGCCAAATATTTGATAAACTTACAAACCTTTGTTCCTTGACCCTTTAGTACAAAATCTTATGGTTGTTCCATGTACACCTCCTCATCTAAATCGCAATTTAGAAAAAGCAGTTTTGACACCCATTTCGTTTATAACTAGTTTGTTAGTAGATGATAATGCTAATAATAATCTTGTAGTGCTAAGTCTAGCTACCAAAGCATAGAGTATTCAATCCCTTCCTTTTGTTTAAAACCCTTGGCTACAAATCTTGCTTTATATTTATCTATGGATCTGTTTGGCTTAAGCTTTCGCTTAACTATCCATTTGCAATCTATTAGTTTAAACCCTAGTGGCAAATTAGTCAATACCCAAGTTTGGTTTGACATTATTGACTCCATTTTATCATTTATAGCTTCTTGCCATAGGGCAAGAATCTCGAGAAGTTATGGCTTCTCAATATGTCAGAGGATCATGTTCTACGTTATACATATAAGAGGAATCAACTGCATGCATTTCTACCTCCCTCAACTATATGACTTTTCTATCTTTGGTCTCTTACTTCTCCTTAGCTCACCACCTTCCCCCATTTCTGGAGTAGGGTGAACTTCATCCTCATTGATTATGTCTTCATTTTTCTCTCTTCTAGAGAAAGAATTCTCAAAAGATTTCTGCATCTCTAGATTTCAAAATAATATTTTGGTTAACGGATTCTGTTGATTCCATGGTTAAGAATCTATAAGATTTTGATATGTTGAGCATATCATATGAAGACATATTCAATTGCCTTTCCCAGCCCGAGTTTGGGTTTTTTCCGGATCAGTTAACCTAACTAATGCCCTACAACCCCACACCTTAAGATGTCCAAGATAAGGTTTCACTCTTTCCATTACTCATAGGGTGTGACATTAGTGACTTTATGGGGTATACGATTAAGTATATATGTAGAATTCATGAGTTCGTCCCCCTCACAAATTCTTAGGGAAATCAGAAGTAAGTAATAATGTATTAACTATTTCTTGGAAGGTCTTGTTTTTCCTCTCGGCTTTACCATATTGTGGTGGACTATAACGAGCAGTAACTAGGTAAATGATACCCTAAGTTTCAAATAGATTATCAAAGGAAAGGTATTCACCTCCTTATCCGTCCGTAAAATTTAAATCTTACAATCTAGCCGATTCTCTACTCACTTTGTAAATCTTAAATTTATCCAAAGCTTCATCTTTAGTCCTTAGAAGGTATGTGTAAGTATAACATGAACAACCATCTATAAATTTTATGAAATATCTTTTACCATCCCTTGTTAGGTAACCTTCCATCTTCACACAAGTCTGAGTGCACTAATTCTAACAATTGTGCTTTTCTTTCAACCCCTTTAAAAGGTTTCTTGGAAATTTTCAATTTTATGCAAAGTGAACATATCTCTAAACTAGGTGAAGTGTGCTAAGGTATTAAACCTAAGTTGACCCTATTTCTCATGCATTTATAATTAATATGTCCTAGTCTAGCATGCCATAAATTAAAAGAACAAGCAAGGTGAGAAAATGTAGAATCTTTATTCATCATAGTAAGCTTGTACAAGCCATTGATTACATAACCCTTGCCAACATAGTTCCCTCCCGTAGTAAAAAAGCACTATCTGACTCAAAAAGAATCGTAAACCCAATCTAGCTAAGTAAGCTAATAGACACAAGATTCTTCCTAACATCGGGAACGAAGAGCACATCCTTTAACGTTAGCTTCTAGCTAGAAGAGCGATGTAGCACCACTGTACCCTTTCCCATAATCTTAGCCATTAATGAGTTTCCCATGCAGAGATGTTGTGCTTCCGCTACAGGCTCAAGGTCCTTGAACAAGTTTCTGTTCTTAGCAGTGTGCTTGGTTGCACTGGAGTCTACCCACCACTCCTCATATACTCCCACCACTGGCTACCACATTGGCTTGGTCTTTTTTTCCACTTCTAAGCCACTCAGTAATCCTTCTTGAAGTGCCCACTTTTTTCATAATTCTGACAAGCCTTCTTAGGCTTGTCTTGGCCTTTGGTTGAAGCAGAACCTTGACCATCAAACTTACACTTCAGGCCACTAGAAAAGCCATGATCAATGACAAAACTTACCAACCTTCCATACCACCACTATATACACAAATATATATACTCTCAATTTCCCCCATAATTTCACACTCGAAGCCCCCCTTACACCCTAACACGCACCTGCACACACAGAGGATAGCACACACAGCAAAACATACACTAGTCTCACGATTACACACACTAGAAACACACACTAAATTAAACACAGTAAATGGGAAGAAATACCTTCAAAATTGCTTTACTTCTTCCTTTTCTTCCTCTCCTCCCCCAACCTAGCTCCTTGCTCTGTTTTTGTTCTTTACTTTACTATTTCTCCACCGTTTCTTCTTCCTTCTTTTTTCCTTTTTTACCCGAATTTCTTCTTCTCACAATTGACATTATTTAATAATTAAATTAGATTAGTTATTATAATTTCAGTAGGAGGTGGCACCATTAAAAGGATGGTTTTCAAAAAATTTTACACCTTTCCAAGGGTCTAGCCTTCCTTTCCCAAAATTGCAAAATAACAAAATGGCCCTAATAACTTTTTAAAACTATATTTAAAACTCAAAATCCTTTTTAATATTTCATACTCCAATAATTCTTGAGTAATGCACCATATTATTGCTCTTTTATTATTCTTGGACATCCGATAAGTATTACCGTTCAAAAAATTTATTTCTAATGTCTTGAAAAAAAATGAGGGGTATTACAATTTGAAGTAGGGCCACAATGGTTATAACATATGCTGATATGAATTCACATATTCAAACTCCAAAAATAGCCATGGACAAATAGAAAGAACAAATATGAACACAAGTTGCTGAATCTGAGGTGTGGACAAAAATCCTTGCCTCAAGGTTCAGATAGAAATTCTTACACAAAGTCCAACGACAACCACAATAATTTGGAAGAAAAAAATATGAACACAAGCTAATGTATTTTAGGGTTCGGACAGAAATCCTTGCCCTCAGAGATGTCAATGGGCCAGCCCAAGCTCGGCCTAGAGGGCCAGAAGAGAAAACGGGCCGGGGCCGGGCTTCGGGGGTGGGAAACCTGGCCGAGCTCGGGCCTTGTCCACTTCGAGGATACCAAGGTATGGTCCAAGCCCAAGCCTTAGGCCCTATCTATAGGGCCGGGCTAGGGCCAGGCCTGGTCCTGAAAAGAATTATTTCTTTTTAAATTCTTTCTATTCATGTTTTTATGTTGGGAAAAAAATTAAATTTTGGATGAATTTGTTCGTAGGCCCTCCTCTTTTTTCTTAATTATCAAGTCCATTTAAAATTCCTTGCCTTTGTTATGGTAAAATGCATGTTCCTTGTAACCAACTAGCCCTCTCAGATTCATCACTGTCATGGTTTTCATGTTCTAGTTTACTGTGGTGGACTCCGGAGTTAAGAAGCTTGAAATAACACTAACAAAAAATTGTCAGAGTAAGATGGATACACGCATAATAGCCTGTTTCTAGAGCTTTATAAGGACAATAGAAGTTTATTTAAGAACAACTTACGGTCGGGTTTGACCAATTAAACTACCATATTATCCTAATTAATTACACAGACATTTAACATATGTTATTTGAATGCTAAATTATTGGTCATTTTAAAACATTAAAATTGTTTTAGAACTTAAATGAGAGCATGAACATAGAACAGTGTTCATAAAGATGCTCGAGAATGACTTGTTAAGCATGATATTTTTATATAGAGTTTTTATGTTAAAGTTGGTCTATTTGCATAATTGTCAAAAAGATTAAAAGGCCTAAACATAGATAACTTCAAAAGCCAAACCCAAAGAATTAAATTTTCGGGCCAAAAAAGGGCTTGGGCCCAGGGGAAATGGGCCAGACCGGGCCAAAAACAGGCCGGGCCATTTTTGGGTTCGGGCCTGACCCAGGCCTTTTTAGGGCCAGGTCGGGCCGGGCTTTTTCCTCCATCTCTTCTGCTGGCCCTGGCCTTGGCCCTTAGCCCTATGGACCAGGGCCGTCACTATTCACGTTTAGGGCGGGCTGGCCCGGGCTGTTTTAGGGCCAGGTCCGTCCAGCCTTTTTGACATCTCTACCTCAGTACGAAGCTAAGCTAACCGGAAAAGTTTCTAATTTTAAGCTAAACAGAGCAATCCAGTTATTAGAATATAGTGCATAGCACTATACTATAAACATAATACCAAGTTACTCCTACTCCTAGAATGACCCATTCACTAGATATGTAAAATTACCAAAATACCCCTCACGTGTAAAAGTACAAAAACACTCCTCTCATACCTAAATAATCAGAACACCCTTCTCGTAAGTAAAATCACTAAGATATTCTTACCGTATGTGAATTTATCAAAAAGTACCTCTTGTTGGTAAAATTACCAAAACACCCCCTCTTAGGTGAAAAATTATAAAAATACTCCCTCGTGCCCTCACATCAGAAAAATCTCCAAAAAAAAACCTTTAAAACGCCTTTTTAATCAACCTGAAGTCACTTTAGGCTAAAAAGTGTTTAAGAAATTTTTTTTTTGAAAAACCCAAACCGGTGTCCGGTTCGAGCACTCAGAAGCTGGTACCACTGAAAATACCAAAATGGCATGAAGATTTAGCTACTAAAATATCTCAGTAAAATACAGTTCTCCTAAAATTATCAGATTAAACTAACTTAATTTGATATACTTCGAGAATCCCTTTTCACCGATACCTAAATTTAGCATCATTCAGGGGCATAAAATTTTTTTGAACAATTTCACAGTATACGTCTCATAAAAATAACATAAGTCTTTTTTTTTGTACTTTATCAGATTCTGTTCTTAACTATTTTTTAAAATTCACACAAAAAATGCATAACCTTAGCTCCTCCCTTTAATGACAATTATAGTCACTAATCATGGATTAAACACACACTACAACACATTAACACATGCACACACACACTTGTCTTCTATCCCTCTGCCGAACACATATTGTAATATCCCACATCGGTTGTGGGAGAGTTTGCGATTAGCCTTATAAGACCCTGCCTATGAACTCATAAGTACCTACTTGGCTAGCCCTTTTGAGGGAGGCAATGCCCTGTGGTGGGGCCGTGGACCGGGTCGTTACAGATGGTATCAGAGCCGACTCTCGAAAGCTCGGGCTGGGGTATCCAGTCGGGTTGCCGATGGTTGGGGGAACGAAGGCAAGCCCGGGTATATCCCACATCAAGAGCATGGTTGGGGCAACGAAGGGTGAGCTGGGTATATCCCACATTGGCTAGAGAGGAAGATTCTGGGCTATGTACGATCGAGCCTTAGCGAGGACGCTAAGGAATAAGGTGGGGAGATTGTAATATCCCACATCGGTTGTGGGAGAGTTTGCGATTAGCCTTATAAGACCCTGCCTATGAACTCATAAGTACCTACTTGGCTAGCCCTTTTGAGGGAGGCAATGCCCTGTGGTGGGGCCGTGGACCGGGTCATTACAGATGTGATGCCCCGAACCTAGGTTTACGAGGTTATTATTACTTAGCGACGATTGTTGTAAGTAAGACAAATTTAGACCTTCAGTTAAGATCTTGCGAGCGGTATTAATTGAATCTTTAGCCATGGTCGTTATGAGTTATGTTAATTGAAAAATTTTTGGGGGCTATTGTTGAAGGGATACTATTGGATCTTTAGAATCAATTGTTGTGAGAAATATTATTTGTTGCATTTAGCAAAATATTTTAATAATGACATAAGTTATGAATAATAATGTTTTGAACAATAGATAAATTTGTGGAAGTAAGTGGGTTGCTTTAGAAAATTTATAACTGATGAGGTCACTGTGATAATAAGTTTTGGTCTCGCGTTAAATATTGATACATATTAAAGAGCATAAAGCAAAAAGGGAAACAAAATTGATAATTGATAATGCAAAAAAAAAAAAAGAAAAGAAAAAAAAAGAAAAGAAAATCAGGAGAGAAAGTCAACAAAAGGAAAAGAAAAAAAAATAGAAAAGAGAACAAGAAGAGAGAAGAGAGAAGACGCGCAGTAAGAAAAGGAGAGAGGGGCGTCAGCCCTAATGGGTCTGCAACGCCAGCGCTACTTCCGGCCACACACGCAGCCACCGGCGACAACTCCGGCTGCACGCCTTCGTCGAACACCCTCGTCCAGCCCCTCCATCAATTGCTGCCACAGATCTGGACTGCCTCTACACCGCCGGAACCATTGCGGTGCTGCCACCATCGCACGGCATCACCGGTCAACCAAAAACCCCGATAGACACCAAAGTACAACCATCGGCCAGTCGTCCGCCCTCTCTCTCCGTCCACCGACCAACCGCCATGGCCAACGCGACTTCAATTGGCATTGTCGCTAAGTTTCACGGCCAGCAAAATAGCGGTCACCGATCTTCGGCCTTCATTGTCGAAATCTGTGACCACCTGCGGCTGTCCCTCCTCAACCGAACCACCCTGCCATTTTCAGAGGTGTGTTCATTTGCGTACGAGCAGAACTTTCGGGGACGAAATGCCCGATTGGTGAAGATGGTGCAGCAAACAATAGGGAACTCGCGATTTTGGGTCTTCAACCCAATTACCCAGCTACCAAGCAATGCCCTCTATTGTTGCGACGCTGACCGGCCGATCCCTATCGTGACTCTGCAGAATTTTTACAGCCGCCAAAGGGGTATCGATAACACACATATTTGGCGAATTGGGGACTAAAGTTTCCTTGTGGCATTTTGTATAAATTGTGAAATGGATTTTGGTTATGTGCTTGTGGTGTTAGTGGCTATGCAGTGGTGTCTTTTAGCGGCATGTTAGCGGTGGCTAAAATGGAATGAATTAGGTGGTTCGTGTGTGCATGATGGTGCGAGTTGGATGGGTATGTGTAGTGTGAGTGTGTAAACATGTTTGTATGTGCATGAATGTGAACTGTGTACAATGTGTGCATACATAGTGTGTCTAACAGGGTACAATATGTTTGTGTGCATAATGTGGAGTGCAGCGTGGAGTTGATTTTGGGTGTAGAATTGTAGTGATGATGGTGGTGGACTAGTTGTGGGTTGTATAAAGATGGCACGTGTAGTGGTTGGTTGGTTGGTTATGGGATCTAGCAGCCGGTATATTGGGTTTGATGATACTGACTATGAAACAGGGTTTGGTAGTGTAGGCGATATTGATTTGGTTCCGGTTGTGGTTTAATGACGGTGCTGTGTCTATTGTGCATACAAGGTGCATGCTGCGTGGTTGATGCTGGGCAATAGTGTGTAACAGGGGGTGTTTGTAGGGCATGGTTGTGTAGGCGTGGTTGTGAACGATAAGGTGTAACAGGGGTGCATGTTGGACACTATTGCATGAGGAGTGCGGTTGTGTATATTGTAGCAATAGGGCATACTCGATGGGTTAGTGACATCAAGTTAGTTGAGAGAGGCTCGACAGCGGTGATGAAATGCCGAGAATGGCATGGTGAACTGGGCACGATTTTGGAAGGGTTGTGTAGCGGGCGGTCAGATGCGGCATCGGAGTTGTTTGAGGAGATAACCAACAGGAATCATCAATGATGTCTTCATGTCATAGTAAAGCTGGGAACATGGAAATAAAAAAGAATGGCCCTAACCGTCCTTTTAGCAAGATGTAGCAGCGAGGTTGTCGCTCCAGAGACTTTGATGTGGGATTTGCGTAGCGTCAAGTAAGTGACCCTTTGATTCAATTAGTGTTTTTATAGACAACGTATATGTTTATCTACTGTTAAAACAATGTAGTGTTTTTCAGCATTGGTCGTTTTAAGTACGTTTAACTGCTCTGGCTTAAATTACCAAAAAAGGTTTTAGTGTTTTATTCTCGTCAAAGAAAAATCGGACAAGCATGAAAATGATGTTTTGCCTAGAAACTGAAATGGAACTCGGATTTGAAATGTATTGTATTGACGTTATTGTGAATATTGAACATGTTGAGGGTTATTGAAAGGATGTGAGGATGGTTGAGAATCAATTGATGAGTGATTTTGTTCACGATGAACCCAAAGGGGGTTTTTGGTTTACTCGATTGCTGTGCCCTATATCCACGGGAGAAAGTTGGATTTCGGGCCCTGGTCAACGGGGCTTGTACGTTGATGCACAATACTGTTGCTCGTGGTTCGCCCATGCGACGAGAGTCGGAGTTGGAGGGCCTGCGACGAGAGTCGCAGAGCTGTCGCGCCGACGCGGGCGACGTAGGTCGCAGAGATGGCACGCAGGCGACAAGAGTCACGAAGGAGCGCGGGTGACGGGAGCACGGAGCTGTAGCACGGACGCGAGCAACAAATGTGTGAGGGCGATGAGAGTTGTAGAGCCGGCGTGCGAACGCAAGTGACACGGGCGACAAGAGTTGCGAAAGGTGCGCACGGCGCTGGTGGCGGGGGTCCGCATGGAAGGTATGCACGGCGCTGGCGACGTGGGTCGCGGAGACGGTGCCCTGGTGAATAGCGATGAGGGTCGCGGAGATAGCCCCCAGGCGATGGGCAATGTGTGTTGCGGAAGGTGGGCATGGTGCTGGCGACGGGCGTCACGGAAGGCGCCCGGGTGACGAGCGATGAGGGTTGCAGAGATGGCACCCAGGCGACGAGGGACGAGGGTCACGGAGACAGCCCCCCGGGTGACGGGCAACGAGGGTTGCGGGAGGCGGCCTCCGGGCGTCGCGGAGACGGCGCCCGGGCGACGAACGATGAGTGTTGCGAAGACGGCGCCCTAGCGACATGCAACTGGGGGTCACGGAGTCAGCGCCCGAGTGATGGGCAACGAGTGTTGCGAAGACGGCGCCCGGGGGATGGGCAGCGGGCCGAAGGTGTGGCGCTGTGGCTGTGGAGGCTGAATGCGGTGTTGCCTTTAGAAAATGGTGGGTGCTTTTGTTAGCGTTGTGAAAATGGTGAAAATGTATTTTTCAAACCAAAAAAAGCAGTGAAACTAAAACAAAAAAGGGGAGGGGGGTCGCACAAAGTGGGTCCGCTAGTGGGCCCTTGATTGCAACCAGAATAAGTTGGGAACATAGCCCCCTGCGTGCGGCGTGCGCGGAGGGGCAACCCGAGCGGGCGCCGCACGCATAAACACATAGTAAGATGTTGATGTCGTTTGGCCGAAAAGTTATTGACATCGTCTTTGAGTGACGAAGGCGGGCGACGAGGGTCGCGGAGACAGCCCCCGGGCAGCGAGGGGCACGGAGACAGCGCCCGGACGACAAGCGACGAGGGTCGCGGAGACGGCACCTCGGGCGACGAGCGACGAGTGTTGCGAAGACGGCGCCCGGGCGACAGGCAACTGGGGGTCGCCGAGTCGACGCCCGGGCTTTGGGCAACGAGTGTTGCGGAAGGCGGCGTCCGGGTGACTAGCGATGAGGGTCGCGGAGACGGCGCCCTCGGGCGACGGACAACTGGGGGTCGCTGAGTCGACGCCCGGGCTCTGGGCAACGAGTGTTGCAGAAGGCGGCGTCCGGGCGACGCAAAGATGAAGTCCGGGTGACGGGCGCCGCAAGGATGAAGTATGGGCGACAAGGGTCGCGGAGACGATGTTCAGGCGACGGGCGTCGCGGAGGTGAAGGCCGGGCGACAGGCGCATGTGCGCGAGCGATGCACAGCGGTCAAGGTTGGAAATAAGAGAATTTTTTTTTGGCCTTGGCTTTGGGGATGTGCGGGAAAAAGAAAAGAAGAAAGAAGAATGAAGATGGAGAGGATGGCGCGGCGGCGGCAGGCTGCCGTGGCCGGCCGTGGGGCGGGGGAGAGGAGAGAGGTATGGTGGAGCTGAGGGGGGTAGTCGGGGTGGAGATGAAACAAGAAAGGGTCGGCGGCGCAGCGCCTTCGGCCGCGCAATGCGGGCTTACGGGATCGAGGAAGAGGGAGAGAGAGAGAGGCCGAGGGGGGGTCGGGGTAGCAGGGGGGTCGGCGGGGTAGTGGGGTCGGCCAGGTGGGTTGCGGATAGGGGCCGAAGCAGAGGAAAAAAGACGAAGGGGAAGAAAAGTCGCCGGCGGCCATGGCGCCGTGGGGCTTGCGGGTTCGGGAAAGAGGGAGAGGAGAGAGGCCGGGGGGGTCGGCGGGGTAGTGGGGTAGGCCAAGGGGCCGAGGAGGGGGGGTCGGCGCTGAAGGGAGGCCGAACTACCGTCGGCGGCGCGAGGCAGGTGCGGCGGTTGGAGAAGATGAAGGAAATTAGGGTTGTTTTGCGGGTTAGGGTATCTGGGATACGGGTCGGAGCAGTCGGGTAAACGGGCGGGTTTAACCCGCTTAAGCTGAATGAAAATGGAGGGAAAATGGGCCGAAGCAGGCGCGGGTCGGGGCCCTCGCGGTTCGGGTTCTGCCCACCTGAATGTTTTGATTGTTTTACTTTGAAATTGAAATTGTTTTTCAATTAGATATTTTTTTTTTGAGCCTATAAAAGGAGCAAGAGAGGGGATGCAAAATTTTGAGGAAGAATAATTTTGAGAGAAAAGGGAGAGAAAGAGGGAGGTTGGGGATTGATGAAAAGTTTCGTGGAAAATTTTCTAAGTGTTGGAGAGAGAACCGGAGGGTGAAAAAATTTTTTGTGAAATTTTTTTCTAAGTGTAGAATGAGGGTGATGACCCGACCGCGAAAAATGGAGAAATGTTTCTAAGTTTTGAAGAGTGAAAAGGGCGACGAGTGAAGTCGCGGGGGTGATGACTCGACCGCGAAAAATGGAGAAATGTTTCTAAGTGTTGAAGAGTGACAAGGGCGACGAGTGAAGTCGCGGGGGTGATGACCCGACCGCGAAAAATGGAGAAATGTTTCTAAGTGTCGAAAAGAGGGGAGGGTGCCGAGCGAAGTCGCGGGGGTGATGACCCGACCGCGAAAAATGAAGAGATTTTTCTAAGTGTCGAAAAGAGGGGAGGGTGCGCGAAAAATGAAGAAATTTTTCTAAGTGTCAAAAAGAGGGGAGGGTGCCGAGCGAAGTCGCGGGGGTGATGACCCGACTGCGAAAAATGAAGAGATTTTTCTAATTGTCGAAAAGAGGGGAGGGTGCCGAGCGAAGTCGCGGGGGTGATGACCCGACCGCGAAAAATGAAGAGATTTTTCTAAGTGTCGAAAAGAGGGTAGGGTGCCGAGGGAAGTCGCGGGGGTGATGACCCGACCGCGAAAAATGAAGAAATTTTTTCTAAGTGTTGAAGACGGAGTGTGGAGTTCGGCGGTGGGTCGGCATCGACGACCGACTGAGTGACCGAGGCACGGGAGGGTTGGCAAGACGTGTTGCATGCATGCCCGCGAGGTCGCACTGCCCGAGGGGGATGTCGGCTGACGGAGTTGAGACTTAGTAGCGTGGCTCGAGCCACCCCGCGCACCACGTATCAAGTCGCTGCAATGAGAGGCATGCAGAAGGGGTAGGGAGCTTGGCTTGCTTGGGGTAGGCAAGGGGTGAAGCCCCCAATGAAGTGAGACATAACACCAAGGGTGGTGCCAGTAGAACAATGTTAGCTTGAATATTCTCCAAGTCTGGAAATGACAGCCTCTTGGATGGCTGGGTAGAGGATGTGACCGGTAGTTCTAGTAGCCATACGTTGCTGAGGCAAGGTTGCGTGAGTGTGTCAGGCAAGGAATGAACTGCACTGTTGGTAGTTCTCATAGCCCTCTGCGGCACATGCATGGTGCCTGAGTCTGGAAGATATGCAGACTACAACACGATGCTCACCTCCCCAGCGGAGTCGCCAAAATGATGATGCGGAAAATGGTTCGATGCTACGTGGAGGTGCCACAAAGGATGCGGTCTGAGTCAGCTTCCAGGTAGGCAACGCGGGAGACAGCAAGGACGGCGTAAGGGCCGAGGGCAAGGCTCCCCAGACAGGTCGTGAGGGCTGGCAGCGCTGCGCAGGCAGGGTGACGATGAACAGGACCGACAGTCTACAGTCCGTGACAAGGGTGCAGCGTCGAGGGTCCGTGGACGGGAGCCAAGTGTGTTTCTCTCACTAGAATTCCAGAGAGAATGTCGTTTTAGAGAGAGAAAGTGAAAAGCTCAAAATGAGAGAAAAGATCCTTGAAAAAGCTCCAAAGTCCACTATTTATAGGCAAAAATGTGCATGTGTCATAAGTTGACATGTGTCACCCCCTGGGAACGACACGTCGCCAGGGGGCCAAAGCACTGATCCTCCGTTGGGACTGCCGGTCCCTAAGTTCGTGCTGCCCTGCCCTTGCGACATCTCTCTGCCTGTCTGAGGAGACTGATCATGCCGCGGTAGCATGGTCAGAGTAGCCCGTTGCCCCAGCCTCCAGTCCAAGCCCTTACTGAATCCCACAGGTCCTGGCAGCGGTGGGGAAGACCCGACGCCCAGCTGCCAGGTGGACTAGGCAAGATGCCCTTCCGAAGACCTGCTCCCATCTCGGAGTGACCCGGGGGTCATAGTCCTTAGGGGTGCCGACGCGAGCCCCCAGTGCCAGAGCACGTAGGCCAGTCACGCAGGCACCCCGGCGGAGATAGTGTCCTGGAGGAGTAGCCTATCCCGTGAGCATATAACATGATTGCAGCGCATGGGGCGCGGTTGAGTGCGGGCGACGAGGGTCGCAGAGTGATCTCCGAGCGACAAGGGTCGTTGCGTGGATGGCGCGCGACCGTGAGCGACGGTTGTCATGGCGACAGAGCGGCCACAAGTGACGGTCATCGAGACTACGAGCGACGGTCATCGCGACGAAGGAGCACGGCCGAGAGCGACGGTCGTCGCGACTATGGCGGAGCGCGGCCGCGAGCGACGGTCGTCGTGACAACGGAGCACGGTCAAAGGTGACGGCGTCGGTATTCAAGGCAGGTGGCCGACCCCCAAGGGAGGCCGACCCCTTGGGGTGGCCGACCCATTGGGGTGGCCGACCCACAAGGGTGGCCGACCCCCAAGGGTGGCCGACCCCTTGGGGTGGCCGACCCCCAAGGGTGGCCGACCCCTTGGGGTGGCCGACCCCCAAGGGTGGCCGACCCCTTGGGGTGGCCGACCCCCAAGGGTGGAAGGCACGCCGAAGTCGCTTCACGAATGGTTCACGTGACTTGAGCATGCGTTGCTTTGACCGGCCCTCGAGCGTTGAAAAGTTGACCGCTGACTGGGTGATGTGTCGTGCAAAGTGGGTCCCTTAACGGGTCCTGGGGTGCGACCAGAATAGGGTATGAACATATAGTAGCCAAGCCACGTCTAACCTTCGCATCCAAATTCATGTTCCACGAATACCCAAATGAAATAATTTAGTTTCAGATTTTAACGCTAAGATCAAACCTGTCAGATTATCACTTGCGCTCTAACCGTTCCAGAACTTAACGAAACTCATTGAACTGAATTTATGCCACTTCAAGTCCAAAGCATATAGAACAAATTAAATCAATCTCTAATCCAATATGCCTCCACTGCAATATACTGATAATGTACCAAAGACTATATTATTTGCACAATTTACTTAATAATAGCAAGCTTGACTGTAAGCTTAAGGTGTATTAAAATACTAAGCAATAGTCATGCATGAATTACTCTCTACAAAAGCCATTATGGATATCCAGTCCATGCCCCGTATGATATCAAAGTCTTGAATAGCTAATGGGATGAGATCTCTAGGAAGATCTCTATCCCCCAACATAACTAGTAAATTCACAGAGAACTTTAGAAATAGTCAGAGACTCTCCCAACGGAGTGCCTATCACAAGGTCAGTTTCCAAGGATGGGTTTTCACCCTCAATCTCCGTATAAAGTAAGAGATACAGAGGAATATGATGCTCCAGAATCGAATAATATACAAGCATCTAATGACTTAACCGGATGTATTTGTAACACCACGTCACTGGATGTGGTAGCATCCTAATATTAGGTAAAAAAAAATAAAATACATGTACTTAACATATTGTCCATTTTAAAATCATTTGAGAACAACATACAATAAAATTCTAATACTCAGATTAAGTATGAATAACAATTATAAAAGGTTACCATTTTCCAAAATATTAAACAAACACAGATAAAAAAGAAACAGTAATGATTATACAACAAAGCATCTAACGTTAATCACAACAAACAATTATCTCAATCAAGCATGTAGGTGACAAAAAAAAATTTAATAACAATAATTACAACTGGATAACCAAAATGTAAAAATCTCTAAAGAAATCATACCTATTGGCTCTCGAGATTCACAGTGCAAATATACGACATTGTAGAAAAGTGACGAGAACAAAAATAATGGTGTAAGTATGATGAAGCAAGGTCAACCCAAGTTCAAGTAGATTTAAAAGTAGCAGATATATATATATCCTAGAAAAGGGTTAAGATGACTCAATAAGAATGACCTTTTTCCCGGTGTCTCGGAGCAAGTTGGCATTCAATTAAGTCACAATTGAATCTAATATGCAAAAGAATGAACTAGATGATAAGGTAGTGTTAGCCCTATGATTGGATAACCTAGGCTTACATCTAGTTTTGATGATAATAACACATTGATCATCTTCTAATGTGTGCTTTGAGTGGATTCTTAGTAATTATACACATACACGTTTTGAAAAGTTGGATATATGGGTTAAAGCCGAAGAAGCTTAAAGCTATAGTAGACATGCTATGTAAGTTTCATGAAGTCCAATGTCAAAGAGCAACAAAAAATGCAAAGGCTAAGTTACTATTATGACCTTAGGACACCTTGTACATTGCATGTGATTTTATAACATTCACACGAGTGTGATTCTGAAAAATAAGTGAATTTGGAGCTTACTTAGACTTTCTCAAGAATGTTTTTGGAGCTAATCTTTTCATATTTTGATAAAACTTTTCATTAGCTTTTCAACACAAAAAAATGGCGCCTAAATCCGATTTTTTTAAGAGAAAGTTATGTCCAAAGTAAGAAAGGGGGTTTTATGAGGCAATCGATTAATGGGCAGTAAGGCAATGCAATCGACTACATTTTCATTACGGTTGACTTTATTGACCATTGGATGAAAAATGACAGCTAGTTTTGCCCAAAATCATGCCAATCTTCTAATAACGTCTATATTTGATATCCACCCTATAAAAATGATTTGGAGCTTCATCATACAATATGATAAACCACATTTTAAGCCTCCATTATTAGAAAAACATCAAGGCTTATATATTAAACTTTTCCCTATTCATCTTCAAGATTTTATATCATTAAAGAGGGTATCTTTGTAAGAAATTCTTTGATTGAGAGTGAGCATTTTTCAAGTCATCAGTTCTCTCATCTCTCTTTTGTACTAGAGCTTCATTTGTACTCATTTTCTTTCAAGAAGGTTTCTTTGTACACAAGTGATCTTTGTAAAAGTATTGTGATCGAGACTTGGGTTTGTTAAGTCTTGGGTGAGTTTTGTGAATTCAAGGCTTGTGCTTGATGTATAAATATCACCATGTGTTGTAAAGATTTTTGTCTTGCTTGAAGAGGAGGATGTAGGCTTGAAGGTAATTCAAGCTGAACTATTTAAATCTTCTTGTCAAGTGTCTCTAAGTCAATCTCTTTACTTATTGCTCTATTATTGCTTGAGATTGTGTAGTTAGCATTTTCATTGAAATATTACTTGGTTTGACTGAGATTCATGATTGTGTTTAGTTTCAATTCCCCATTAAATTTCAAAAACCCTATTCAACCCCCCCTCCACGCGTGCGCGCATCCTCTAGGGTTGTTTTATTGCTTTCAGGTAGGATTCCACACTTTTTCTCGTACTCTCAAACCAAACTTTCAAACTTAATGTCAATCACTTTCTAAAAGCACCATTCTCACTCATAAATCTAGTCACTAACTTAAACTACTACTCATATTTTACTAACTTTCAAACACCACTAAGGTTTCCCTAATCACTCACTCGTACTACATTAAAACAGGTTTCTTAGCTCAAAATCCAAGGATCCCATCTTGGCTATGCTACCTTATTGATCTGTGGTTACTGTAACGCCCTGAATTTTTCGAGCGTTAATGTTAAATAATCATAGTCAGCAAAACCTTAAAATATCAAAATGTCTCCCCAAGTGGTCATTCAGAGCATGTACTAATTTAATCCCATAGATACATCAATAAATGCCTTAGCAGCCTAAACATTTATGTAATCCAAATTACTCCGACACGGAGTTCCAAAATAAATTTCAAATCCACATAGGTCATCCTATTGTACTTTCTAAAAATAACCAAACTAAACTACTAAATACTGACTCTGATATGAAATTTGCTAGCTCTCAATCACATAACTATCCCTGCAATTCAGTCCCCTTTTTACTGATCACCTAAGAGAAAAATAGTAAGGAAGTGAGCCAAATGCCCAATAAGGTTGCTCAACGGACCAACCAAAAGGGATACAAAAAAATGTCTGAAGAATGAAATTTTGGAGGTACAAAACTCTAACGGAACAGATACGAGACAGGATTTTAAAGTGCCAAAATATACTTTCGTAAAAAGACAGAATGTCAAAATGTCAAAAGTACATCCTTGTACAAAGACAGACGCTAGAGAGCCATTCAGAATAAGGTCACACATGGCATCACTGACACATGAAACCAGGTTCGGAAAATAAGATTGCGATCTCTAGCTCATCCCACTGAGCTAGCCCACGTTCCAATCCACGTGAGTAAGTCAAAAACATAAAAGTCACATCTACTGTGACATGGATCATAGAACTACAAATAAGTTAAATCACTAAACAAGGCAAGGGACAAGAAGTTGCTCTGAATAATGTAAACTAATGAAAGCAGTCCTGGCTCAAGCCAATTGTTACGCATCTTACGTTATACCAAGTCAGGTGACAACAATAACAACCAAACAGTAGATCTTGCAATAGTTACTACGAGAGAGTTAATCACTAGTAAATTTGCAATTAACTCGAAAGACACGTAACAGATCATAAAAAAAATGAACATTACAGTACCACAAATTAGAAGAACGAATCTTTCAGAGAAAAAGAACCAAATAGATTTACCGGGTGACTAAACTGAAACCAAAACTTCATACTCATGTAATCATGATTGCACAATTTCAAATCAGTGCAAGAGCAAAACGGTCATAAAACCCAAGGTAATTAATTCGACGGGGACGCCAATTTCTAACTCACGACTGTCTTGGCACCAGAAAGTTGAAAATTTCCGTGTACATGAACAACGAAAAAATGATGGCAACGAAATTCATTCGAGAGGAGATGACTGGCATGCAAAGAGGTGGGATTGGTGTGGCAGAATGAATATTGGTGAAAAAAATATGAATAGCATAATCATCATGCAATTGTATGTTCAATAATGAGTCAAAAGACTCCAACACACAACTAAACAATTATGGGTGGAAGAATTCTTCATTACTCAGTACAAGAGTTTTACACAGGCGGAATGGGAAAGGGACAGAAATCTCGCACGGACATCGAGGCAACAAAAGAAGATCTGAGACTTCCAATTGACACCAAACCACAGCAAAAATACACGAGTGTCTTTAACGGCAGTAGCACCAATAATTCTTTGAATCCAACGAGAATTAAACCTTTAAACAAATAAGATTGATCGGTCCAACGCTGATTCAAATTTTAAAGTCATAAATCCTTACCTCCAATTGTGCAATTAAATCACAAAACTTTGATCTTCTGAATCAATTATATCAAAATTCCTAAAAATTAATATACCCAAAAGTTATAATTAGGGTTCCAACAATAACAAAAATTCGTAAGGATTCCAACTACAAACCTCAATTCGATACCCAAAAATAAATTCTTACATCGAATAATGATCAAACTCTCAAAAGGCTCTTCCTAGAAATTTTCTGGAGACTTTTCTGAACATTAGTGTGCTCCTATGAATGCACGTAACTATCAGACACCTAAAAGATATATATTTATATTCCTAAAACAAATAGAATTTCAAAATACCCATTACGTCCCAAACTCTCTAATTTTTTAATTATTTTTTTAAGCATTTAAATATGAGGGGTCTAACAACCTCCCCCCTAAATAAAAATTCCGTCCTCGAAATCAAAATTTACCTGAGACGCCAAAAAGGTGCGGATAAGTACGTCGCATATATTCTTCAGATTCCAAAGTAGCCTCCTCAATTTTATGTTTCTACCATAAAATCTTAACTAAGTGAATGACTTTCATCCTTAACACCTGATCATGATGGTCAGGAATCTCAACGGGTTGCTCTTCGTAGGAAAGGTCTTCATGTACTGATAAAGGCTCGTACAACACAATGTCCGTCGGATCATAAACATACTTCCTCATATTCGAAACATGGAAAAAGTTATGAACGTGCGAAAGCTCTGACCGCAATGCAACTCTGTAAGCCACCGGACCAATCCTCTCTGAAATCTCTAATGACCCAACAAACCTAGGGTTAAGCTTGCCATTCTTAGCGAAACGCATCACCTACCTCAAACTCTAGTTCGCGGCGACTGTGAGATGTATAACTGCGTTGTCTGTCCTTGTCACTTAAAGCTCTACTAAACACTACTAAAGCATCAAATCCTAAACTTTACATTTGCGCAATCAAACTCAAAGCGATAGTCTCTACCAAAGACTAAAATATCAAACTGGATCCTAACATCAACTGTTGGATTTATTAGGCTACAAGAAACTTTTCTTTTCAATTATTTACAGCAACTATTACATCATTTGGGGGGGCAAGAAGCTACAAATTTTGTCTTAGCCCCACTATGCATCCGACCACTTATATCAACCCTTAGAACTAGACTCGTCTGATTACTTTACGTCACCATGCCAGAAAAGATCACCATACGATAAAATCATATCAATTCAACAAGTAGAATGATTAGAAAATCCTAACGAGCAGAGAGTAATTCGAATAGAAGATCAGACTTGTTGCTACATCTGTGACTATTTTCTACCTCAAAACTAAGTCATTTTTGTTCTCTGTTTCAGCAACAAGGAAAATTTCTACTCCTAATAAGTTCAGCAAATCGCTGTGCTGAGTCTGCTTCATCTTCAATTATTCCTTTACCATATGTAGCCAGCAACACTAGAACAACATAACGGTAGTGACGGATTAAAATTTTATTTCCACAATCTAAGCACCCACAACTAAAAAGTCATCTAAGTGATAGAATGGAAAATTCCCAGCTCCTTGAACTTTAAAACACGAATCTAGTAGAAAAACAAAACTTCTTACCATACGCTAGAAAACCATATGTCGAAACAAAGGTCGAATCACTAAAAAGAATGATAATTGGGCTAAAAAATATCAGTTATCTCAACACTTCTACATCACAAAGCCGACAAAACTTTACAAGTCCGTTACACCTCAGCGGCTCAGCCACATCACAACGTTGCGGTACAAGGTAGCTTAGACAAGGTACAAGCATGATCCAACTCAAGGTCATTACATAAGATGAGCTCTAGATCTCACTTATGCCCAATTTCATAGTAGAAATAAAATCAATAATAATGAAATGTGGTAACGCCACAAGCTATAAACTAGTCACTCAAAAGTTCATAATAGATTTACTCCTTTTACAGAAGATCATTTTCACACCTAGCATTTGTAGCCATAAATCAAGATCCAAAAATCAGAGATACTTGGTCAGGTTATCATAAGAGCAAAATTCACAACCTCAACCACTGACCCGATACGCAGGCACCAATACACTTAAGAGAGTTATAAGGTTACCATCCCCGAAATAGGTCAAAGCTTTTTGAAACTCAAAGTGGGCATTTGCACAATATATAGTCAATAGTATAACTACTCCTATCTACAAACCAAGACTTCTGAAATAAAGAATCAACCGTATACCCTTGGATTGCAGAACATATTCCAAATCTACGAATCAGAATTTACTTAGCACGCTTTTAGTAGATACAAAAAGATGTAACATCTTGAACAAACTTCCTAATAACATAGTTCAACTTCTCTAGATCATATGTCAACACCCAAAGAAAGCCAGCTGAAGAATAACATGTGTCCACCAATGTAAGGCATGCTAGCCTCGTACTACGAAAATCCAACGATCCTGACTTAAACCATTAAAAGTCATTACAACTTTGTGACTTCTCATTCCCAAAAACAAGAACAACCATATTTCTGAGAGTAACTTAAAAGCTTCTAAATGTCAGATAGTACTTAGTTGGATATAGACCCTATGAAACCATATGTCGAGACGAAAACAAAGGATCACCAATCAAACTAGATAATCCAATTTACTTAATAGCAAGAGCCTCCAAGTTCTACATATCATTAAATCTGAAAAATAAGATTGTCTATTGAACTTAATTTCCACTCATACTATGCATAAAATACCTTAATTGCAAAAAAGAATACCACTTTATCTTTGTCTTTTGACTCTCAAGAACATGGTTATCACCAACTTCATGGACAAAAACTCCAACAATATACCTTCATAAAGTTGAGCCAATAGAACCTTACTTTCCACCAAGAAAATGTAACATAAGCTAAGCCATGCTATTATTTAAATTACTCTTATGTTCTTTCACCTCCACTTATTATTATTATTATTTTGACGAATTAAAGGACGACACCACAAGAGAGAATAAACCCCCCATAACATTTACGAAACTAGCGACGAGCCATAATAATTGAGAATATAACTAACAACCAACTTCGCTTTGAACCATAAAATTCAAAGTGAAACGAATCAGATAATCTGAAACAGACTCACTGTTCAAAAATTATCCACCAAAGCACGATAATATACTAAGTAATCCATATCCAAAATCACGCTAAAATCATGACTATCAGAAGGAACTTGATCCCAACGAAGGTCTCAATCACAATTGTAGATCTTGCAGTTCCTCAATACTAACTTAATTATCATGGAATCAAATATTGACACTAACCATAATCTTAAATCTACACATCCTAGCCATCTCACGACTTATCCGATCCTAAGCATGTAAGTCTACAGGAGTTTAAACCTATAGCTCTGATACCAACTGTAACGCCCCGAATTTTCAAAGCGTTAATGTTAAATAATCATAGTCAGAAAAACCTTAAAATATCGAAATGTCTCCCCAAGTGGTCATTCAGAGCATGTACTAATTTAATCCCATAGATACATCAATAAATGCCTTAGCAGCCTAAACATTTATGTAATCCAAATTACTCCGACACGGAGTTCCAAAATAAATTTCAAATCCACATAGGTCCTTCTATTGTACTTTCTAAAAATAACCAAACTAAATGTAAAACTAAACTACTAAATACTGACTCTGATATCAAATTTACTAGCTCTCAATCACACAGCTAGCCCTGCAATTCAGTCTCTTTTTTACTGATCACCTGAGAGAAAAATAGTAAGGAAGTAAGCCAAATGCCCAGTAAGGTCGCTCAACGGACCAACCAAAAGGGATACAAAAAAAAATGTCTGAAGAACAAAATTTTGGAGGTACAAAACTCTAACGGAACAGATACGAGATAGAATTTTAAAGTACCAAAATATACTTTCGTAAAAAGACAGAATGTCAAAAGTACATCCTTGTACAAAGACAGACGCTAGAGAGCCATTCAGAATAAGGTCACACATGCCATCACTAACACATGAAACCAAGTTCAGAAAATAAGATCGCGATCTCTAGCTCATCCCACTGAGTTAGCCCACGTTCCAATCCACGTGAGTAAGTAAAAAACAGAAAAGTCATATCTTACTGTGACATGGCTCATAGAACTACCCATAAGTTAAATCACTAAACAAGGCAAGGGACAAGAAGTTGCTCTGAATAATGTAAACTAATGAAAGCAGTCTTGGCTCAAGCCAATTGTTACGCATCTTACGTTATACCATGTCAGGTAACAACAATAACAACCAAATAGGAGATCTTGCAATAGTTACTAGGAGAGAGTTAATCATTAGTAAATTTGCAATTAACTCGAAAGACATGTAACATATCATAAAAAAAATGAACATTACAGTACCCCAAATTAGAAGAACGAATCTTTCAGAGAAAAAGAACCAAATAGATTTACCGAGTGACTAAACTGAAACCAAAACTTCGTACTCATGTAATCATGATTGCACAATTTCAAATCAGTGCAAGAGCAAAACGGTCATAAAACCCAAGGTAATTAATTCGACGGGGACGCCAATTTCTAACTCACGACTGTCTTGGCACCAGAAAGATTGAAAATTTCCGTGTGTACGTGAACAACAAAAAAATGATGGCAACGAAATTCATTAGACAGGAGATGACTGGCATGCAAAGAGGTGGGATTAGGTGTGGCAGAATGAATATTGGTGACAAAGTGGTGAAAAAAATATGAATAGCATAATCATCATGCAATCGTATGTTCAATAATGAGTCAAAAGACTCCAACACACAACTAAACAACTATGGGTGGAAGAATTCTTCATTACTCAGTACAAGAGTTTTACACAGACGGAATGGAAAAGGGACAAAAATCTCGCACGGACATTGAGGCAACAAAAGAAGATCTGCGGCAAACCACAGCGAAAATACACGAGTGTCTTTAACGGCAGTAGCACCAATAATTCTTTGAATCCAACGAGAATTAAATCATTAAACAAATAAGATTGATCGGTCTAACGCTGATTTGAGTTTTAAAGTCATAAATCCTTACTTCCAATTGTGCAATTCAATCACAAAACTTTGATTTTCTGAATCAATTATATCAAAATCCCTAAAAATTAATATACCCAAAAGTTATAATTAGGGTTCTAACAATAACAAAAATTCGTAAGGATTCCAACTACAAACCTCAATTCGATACCAAAAAATAAATTCTTACCTGGAATAATGATTAAACTCTCAAAAGGCTCTTCCTAGGGATTTTCTGGAGACTTTTCTGAACTTTAGTGTGCTCCTATGAATGTAAGTAACTATCAGACACCTAAAAGATATATATTTATATTCCTAAAACAAATAGAATTTCAAACTATAACGACCTAAAAGTTCAGAACTCCGTCGCCCCGAACTCCCGGAGTGCTAACCTACCACATCACATCACACGCTATTCAGACACAAACTTCAGAGCTTTTAAATAGACATAAACTTAAACTATCCTAAAATACACAGTTTAAAAAAACTTTAACTTAAGCAACTAAAACTTAAGTTCTTTACAGAATGAGACAACATTGTTGACCCATGCAAGGGTCTTATTACTCAAATAGTGGTGGGCACACCAGAATCTTACTCAGGCTCTAAACCCATTCGTAAGCATTATACGGTTGATCATTACATGTAAAAGGGAATCAGATAAAGAGTGAGCTTTCGAGAGCTCAGTCAGTTCACTCAAGGAACAAACAAAGGAATTACAAAAATGATTTAAGAGTCAATTAGATGATTATTTTTCAAAACATCTCAAATAATCATAAACAGATGGCGATTCCTACAAACCCTCTAAGGATTTTTTTGAGGCGGTTCGCTACAGCTACCATGACTGTTAGGAACTGGAATCACGTGGAGCCCCTAGACAAAAATACATGCAGACAATAATCAATGAAATGGATGAAGATAGGTGCTATCACGCCTATCGTGAATGGGGATCACAGGTACCCCTTAGAAAAAAAAATGGACGCAGACAAAACTGACCATGCAATGGATTAATAAAAGACAGACACTATCACGACTGTCCTAAAAGGGGATTCGAAGGGAACCCCTAGACAAAAATGCATGCAGACGCCACTGATCATGCAATAAACTGAACAAACAAAGAAACGCTAAATTGTTAGATTGTCCAATATGGTAAATCGACCTTTCACTTTAAGATTTATCCTCTTTTGCTCAAATCATTTTAGCGTTTTAATCTTAATCAATGGTACCCACTTTGGTGATATGTCTATTTCTACCCAAAAAGAGGAAGATCATTGGAATTCAACTTCACAGAAAAAGTTAGTTCTTAACTTCAAAACATGAGTTCGAAATCCCAAGACTGCTATTTAAAGGTTGAGCCAAACGATGGATAGTTGGGATATAGGTGTATAAGCTGGGAGATTGATGAGTTCCTGGCCGTAATTGGCCAAAAGATCCATGGATAATGACTAAGCTAGATCAAAGAAACTGCCTGTCACATATGTGATAATGAAAGCGCAGAAGGCACAAGTTAAAGTCATAAGGATTTTTTTTATAGAAATATCACCGAAGGGGTGGCAGAAACATCAAGCCGCCGTACATAATAGCGCATACCAGGTAAGTCATGAGAATCCACAGGGTCCTCATGGGGCCACAGGGACGTAAACACAAT